>BLSH010226082.1:1261045-1282700 GCA_018402905.1 Glandirana rugosa
CGGACAGTGGGTAGTCACTGGTGGCGGACAGTGGTAGGCGGTGGTCACTGGGTGACAGGCGGTGGTCACTGATGGGTGACGGGTGACAGGTGGTGGTCACTGGGTGACAGGCGGTGGTCACTGGGTGACGGGTGACAGGCGGTGGTCACTGATGGGTGACAGGAGGTGGTCACTGATGGGTGATGGGTGACAGGCGGTGGTCACTGGGTGACAGGCGGTGGTCACTGATGGGTGACAGGCGGGGGTCACTGATGGGTGACAGGCGGTGGTCACTGATGGGTGACGGTCGCTGATGGGTGACAGGTGGTGGTCACTGATGGGTGACAGGCGGGGGTCACTGATGGGTGACGGGTGACAGGCGGGGGTCACTGATGGGTGACAGGCGGTGGTCACTGATGGGTGACAGGCGGTGGTCACTGATGGGTGACAGGTCACTGATGGGTGACAGGTGCACTAATGGTCACTGATGGATGACAGGTCACTGATGGGGGACAGGTGCACTTTATTGGGGCAGATGTGGTGACTGATTGGGTGACAGGTGCAATGGGGGGGGGCAGGAGTGACGTGGCAGGTGTTTTGTAGTACAGTAACAAACACAGACTGGTAACTCACTGATCCAGGCTCTCCTCTCCTTACACTGGAAAGGGTGTGTGAGGAGAGAAGAGCTGGTAACAGCTAGTTACCAGCCTGTGTTAACATTTGTGATCGGCTGTGAATGGATCACAGCCGATCACATGCTAACAGCCGCTGACCAATGGCTGTTCTTTACTGTGGGTGGCAGGTATTGTTCCCTGGGAACACGCAGCCACCCACGTACACGCGCAGCGCGCTCCCGCGCATGTGCAGTGTAGATCGGGGAATACCACTTTGTGATCAGCCGTGACTTTGTCACGGCCGATCACGTGGTAAACAGCCATGCCCAATGGCTGTTCACCCCAGTCGGTGACGAGTGGTGTCCTGGGGACACGCCGCCACCGACATTGCGGGGATGCGCGCGCCCGATCGCGCGCAATCCCGGCTTAAAGGGAGGACGTCATATGACGTCCACCCGCAGTAATAGCAGGTCTGCCCCGCCGTCATTTGACGGTGGGCGGACCTGAGGTGGTTAAAAAAGAAAAACTGAAATATCACATGGTCCTAGGTATTCAGACCCTTTGCTGTGACACTCATATATTTAACTCAGGTGCTGTCCATTTCTTCTGATCATCCTTGAGATGGTTCTACACATTCATTCAGCTGTGTTTGATTATACTGATTAGACTTGATTAGGAAAGCCACACACCTGTCTATACAAAACCTTACAGCTCACAGTGCATGTCAGAGCAAATGAGAATCATGAGGTCAAAGGAACTGCCTGAAGAGCTCAGAGACAGAATTGTGGCAAGGCACAGATCTGGCCAAGGTTAAAAAAAAAAAATTGAGGCACTTAAGGTTCCTAAGAACACAGTGGCCTCCATAATCCTTAAATGGAAGACGTTTGGGATGACCAGAACCCTTCCTAGAGCTGGCCGTCCGGCTAAACTGAGCTATTGGGGGAGAAGAGCCTTGGTGACAGAGGTAAAGAAGAACCCAAAGATCACTGTGGCTGAGCTCCAGAGATGCAGTGGGGAGATGGGAGAAAGTTGTAGAAAGTCAACCATTACTGCAGCCCTCCACCAGTCGGGGCTTTATGGCAGAGTGGCCCGACGGAAGCCTCTCCTCAGTGCAAGACACATGAAAGCCCACATGGAATTTGCTAAAAAAACACCTGAAGGACTCCAAGATGGTGAGAAATAAGATTCCTTGGTTTGATGAGACCAAGATAGAACTTTTTGGCCTTAATTCTAAGCGGTATGTGTGGATAAAACCAGGCACTGCTCATCACCTGTCCAATACAGTCCCAACAGTGAAGCATGGTGGTGGCAGCATCATGCTGTGGGAGTGTTTTTCAGCTGCAGGGACAGGACGACTGGTTGCAATCGAGAGAAAGATGAATGCAGTCAAGTACAGGGATATCCTGGATGAAAACCTTCTCCAGAGTGCTCAGGACCTCAGACTGGGCCGAAGGTTTACCTTCCAACAAGACAATGATCCTAAGCACACAGCTAAAATAACGAAGGAGTGGCTTCACAACAACTCCGTGACTGTTCTTTAATCTCCCTGGCGGTATTCCCGAGTGTGGCTCGGGGTGGATTTTCAGTACCAAGAGCGGTAACCCCGAGCCACACTCGGGGTTGCATCGCTGGATCCAGGCAATGTTACTTACCTTGTCCCCTGGATCCAGCGATGTCCTCCCGCGGTGTCAGCGTGTCTCTCCGCCGCCAGATGACTCCTGTGTGCCGGGCTCCGTTCCCTGCGAGCGTCGCGTCGCACGGGGGTGGAGACCGGCGGGAAATTCAAAAAGTGAAACACACACATCACATACAGTACACTGTAATCTTATAGATTACATTACTGTATGAAAACATTTCACATCCCCTTTGTCCCTAGTGCTTTGCCCAGAGCCCTGCATGCACTTTTATATAATAAATGTCATTCTTTCTGCCTGGAAACATGAGAATGTCCATAGCAACCAAAAAGTGTCCCTTTGCGTCAAAAGTGGTTTCTGATCAGCTACAAAACACCGATAGTAAATAAGAATGATTTGCAGAATTGAGTGAGACTGATTTTTGGGGAAATTTATCATCAGAAACTGAAAGTGACGACAGCGACAATTCTGCAACTGAGCAAATTTCTGAGTTTTTGGTTTGATTACATTATTGAATAAATTTATTACTATTATATTATTATTTTTGATAATTATTTTTAGTTATTTATTATATTATAATTTATGATTTCATTTTTCAAACTTTTTCATACCCGGGATGTCTACTAGACTTGTTTGGACAGATTTAAGTGAGTTATTGCTAAGAATTACAGGCCTATAATATAAAACGCCAAATTTTCATGCAAAATAATTGTACCGCTTTCAGCACCGAAAATCTGAAATAATCATAATGCCAGGGAGGTTAATGGCCCAGCCAGAGCCCTGACTTAAACCCAATTGAGCATCTCTGGAAAGACTTAAAAATGGCTGTCCACCAACGTTCACCATACAACCTGACAGGACTGAAGAGGATCTGCAAGGAGGAATGGCAGAGAATCCCCAAATCCAGGTGTGAAAAACTTGTTGCATCTTTCCCAAAAAGACTCATGGCTGTATTAGATCAAAAGGGTGCTTCTACTAAATACTGAGAAAAGGGTCTGAATACTTAGGACCATGTGATATTTCAGTTTTTCTTTTTTAATAAATCTGCAAAAATGTCAACAATTCTGTGTGTTTCTGTCAATATGGGGTGCTGTGTGTACATTAATGAGGGAAAAAAATTAACTTAAATGATTTTAGCAAATGGCTGCAATATAACAAAGAGTGAAAAATTTAAGGGGGTCTGAATACTTTCCGTACCCACTGTATATAAGTATATGGTCTTGTATGCTGGGATTGTGACATACCCCTAGTTATTTGATATCATATGTGAATGTGCTATCATTTTATCATTTTTACATTTGAATCATGTGTACATTAATAAAATAATTTGTTTTTACATATTTTTGTTCGGGTACCTTAAAAGTCCACCAAATTTAATTTTTCGTTATTTTCAAATCCTTTTGAATAGGATGTGGTATCTTGGTACCAGAAACCCTTAGCCTGTGTTTATTATTCCTAGTTTAGGTATAGTGCTGTGCCTTGTATTGTTTACACACATCGGTGGGACAGTTTCAGTTACTGTTTTCTGTATGCTGGGGAACAGCCCAGGACCTATTCTAAAGCCTAGAACACACTTATTTTTTTTTTCACTTAACCCAGCAGGCTGAACAAGAAAACAAAAATACTGAAGAGCTCGGGAGGAACCGCTGTACTAACTATGCAATGTTAGTTCAGTGATCTCCCCCACTGAGCTATTGTGTTGTGACAGGGGGACAGCTCCCCCCAACGACAACACACTGGTCGTCGCTCTCAGTCATTGCCTGAGAGCACTGACCAGATGCCGATCGGCAGACCTTTTTCGTTCATATCCCTTCAGCAGAAGGTGGGAAAAAGGCTGGCTTTTGTCGGACTGGCTGTCATACACACGGGCCGGATTTCGGCCGGATATTCCTCCAGTGTGTACTACCCTTAAGGATTGTATATGTGCCTATTGATCTGGGCTCTTATCAACACAGTACTTGACAGACTGCAAGATCCACATGTGATTTACCGTGTTGGCCTTCATTATTTTCATGTATGGAAGGCTGCTTGCTGATGTTGGAGGAGGAGTTTTTGCCATTTGACCTACTGTGTGACTTTTACTACCATACTGATTGGCATGGTTCTCTCTGGCTGCCCATGGGAGTGTCTGCCATATGGTTAGTAATATGAATACATGAATGGCAGGTTAATCAGTATGTATATAAACATACAAACCAGCTTTTCGTGTCTCTGTATCATTCATTGCCAATATTGTCCTAATTAATGCCAAGATGCCAGGCGCACCCACATATTGGAACATATTTTTATATTCATTGTGGAACATATGATATGTAAATATACAAGGACATACTAATAACGATTTGCAGGTAATCTTTCTAATAGTTGAAAAGCATGAAATCTTATGTATAATGAAATGAGTAGGGTGAGTTTGTTTCTATGCTGTCAGAGTTGATTTTTCAATGCACAATTACCGTATATACTCGAGTATAAGCCGACCCGAGTATAAGCCGAGACTCCTAATTTTACCACAAAAAACGGGGAAAAAGTATTGACTCGAGTATAAGCCTAGGGTGGGAAATGCGAAATGCAGCAGCTACTGGTAAATTTCAAAAATAATAGATACCAATAAAATTACATTAAAAACACATAATATGTATTTCAAAGAGAAACAGTAAATTAGCTCTATAAGTGGAAAAGAGGGTCAACAAAAACAATATGGTATCAACAATAACTTTAAAAGTACAAAAACCTTAGCTCAAGCAGCGAACAAAGTTAAAACATAAGAGTTAAAATCAAGATTCAGCATAAACCCATCCACATATCAGGGCCACACACAGGAATGGCTCACCTGGCTGGCTGGGCTTCGTTTTTAATTCATAGGGGCTCAGGTGCTCAGAAGGCGCGGAGGAGGACGTCCGCCTCGGTCTCCTCTCTCTGACGTCACTGGTTGCTAGACGCCAATCAGCAGGCGATCTAGCAACCAGTGGAGGCGGGGCAGGCAGCGGCGGCTTCTAGTGTTCTGCTCTGGTCTTTTCCCTCCGCTGTGATTATTGGCACGTCAGTCTCCGCTCTCCTCTCTCTTACGTCACTGGTTGCTAGACGCCAGTCGGGAGGCGATCTAGCAACCAGTTTAGGCGGGCGGGCTGCAGTGACTAGATCAGTTTAGGCAGGCGGGCTGCAGTGACTACAGGCTGATATCTGGCTGCGGAGCGGCGGCATTTTCTGGGGTCATTTTTTTCTCACTCGAGTATAAGCCGAGGGGTACTTTTTCAGCACAAAAAATGTGCTGAAAAAGTCGGCTTATACTCGAGTATATACGGTACCTTGTTTGTAGGGGTTATTTATATATGAATATAAGGTATTATGAGGTTGTACACTATGAAGCGTCTGCTCTTGTTTTCTTTCTGAACAAATGTGGCTGGTGGTGGTGGTGTTATATGAGCAACTGGGCTACTTTTTGACTCTGAGGAGTAGCTGGGGAGACAAGGCTGACGTGGGTTCTTATAACACATGCTTTTTATTGCTTCTCTGTTATCAGGTGGTCATATTTGTTTGGTAAGCCTGCATTTTTGACCATCTGGTGGAGGTTCCTGGTCTGTCGTGACATTTATTTCAAGATTCTTGGATGGAAGATTCTTACTCATTTGCACATATTGTGGACTGTCATATCATTTGCTTATCTTTGGCAATTGTTGAAATTTTACATATGTATTATTGATTAGCACAACACAGCTGATTTACATGATTTGTGACTATGAAAAATATTTCAGTGCGTTTGATGCTCTTTCACTTGAAATTATTTGCTACACAAGCACAGTTTTCTTTTTACAGAAGAATCCGTTTTCTTGCATACCCTGATGCAGTGCTGTGGTTACACTCACTGCTGAATACATCATTAGAACGTCCCAGGGACACAATAGGCCAGAAAAAAGAACCACAACATGCAACAGAGGCTGCAATGAGTGAGGATAGGGAGGCATGGATAGCAGAACATGTAAGAATTAATAATATTCTTTTAAAGGTTACTAGTTTTTATATATACGTATATCTGACAGGGTCACTTTAAATGGACACAATTGCATACTTGCCAACAGTCCCTATTTTCCCAGGACAATCCCGATAATTGGACCCTAGTCCCGATCTGAGTCTGCCCGATCGAAATTCCGGGATTTTGCCTTTGTCCTGGGCATCGGGACTTTTTTGCCACCGGACGCAGTTTTGGCTACAAAAATATGGCTGCGAGATCTCTTTCTGGCTAGCAAGTCCCTTTCCCCGTGTGTTCAGTGGAGAGGGGAGGGGCCTCCGATTTGTGCAGTCAATTGGCTTCTCTCTTCAGTGTACAAGTAGACAATTCGCTTGTACACCGAAGATGATTAGCTGCACGGATTGGAGGTCCCTCCCCTCTCCACTTAACACACAGGGAAAGAGACCTGCATATAAATGGAGCTGCCGCCAATCTTCTGCCCCGTGGCCTGCTGCTGGTCTGTGTCCAAACAGAGGCAGAGCCAAGGGACTCCGCTGGGGACACTTGATGATGTGAGGGACTCCGCTGGGGACACCTGATGATGTAAGGAGGGACTTCGCTGGGGATACCTGATGATGTAAGGAGGAACTCCACTGGGAACACCTGATGATGTAAGGAGAGACTCCGCTGGGGACACCTGATGATGTGAGGTGGGACTCCGCTGGGGACACCTGATGATGTAAGGAGACACTCCGCTGGGGACACCCGATGATGTAAGGAGGGACTCCGCTGGGGGGCACCTGATGATGTAAGGAGGGACACTGCTGGGGACACCTGATGATGTGAGGGACTCCGCTGGGTACACCTGATGATGTAAGGAGAGACTCCGCTAGGGACACCTGATGATGTAAGGAGGCACTCCGCTGGGGACACCCGATGATGTAAGGAGGGACTCCACTGGGAACACCTGATGATGTAAGGAGAGTGTTAGGATTGAGTTTACCTGCTGGTGGCACTGTGCTGCTCTGGGCTGTTTGCTGTTTGTTTGGTCTCAGTTTCCTTGTGTAGCTACGTGTCTGGTCTCCTTGCTGCAGAAACCTGACAGAATCGCGACGCCCACCAACGACCAGATCTGTTACACTTGGGAGTCAGTTGCTTTGAGCTTTTTACTTCCCCTTTGTCAAGATGCTTACAGTGAAGGTTATTTGTCATGTGCAGCTTGCAGTAGACGTAGATAAACATTATTGTTGCTTCATGTGGCAGGATCTCACTGAGGAGGAGCTGCTGGGAAGCATTCTGACAGCACATGTCTTAGATGTTGAGGGCAGATTCTCCCTTAGCAAAGTTCAGCTTGTAATTCAGGTCTATTCTGAGCTATTATTTCAGGTTATCTCTCAGGACCAGGATGCTTTCACTCCTCCATTTACTATGTATCAGGTTGGATTTTTGGGATGGTTGCTGGAATATTGTGCACATTCTTTTATTCCAGGAGTATTCAGCCTATTCACAATAGGCGTTGTTGGATTGTATTGCTGCTGTGCACTGGTTAATTGAGCAATGTGAGCAAGGGAGAGACAAATTGACTTTAGTTCAACCTCTGCTACAAGCTTGAGATCATATCCCCAGTACTAGATGAGTCACATAAAGTCAGATCTGCTGCTAAAAATCAAGAATCCCTTCCTCTGTTACCTTTAGCAACCTTTGCTGCTACGGAGTGTTCCTTACTTCCTGTAGATCAGTATCCCGCTACCAGTAACCACACTTCCTCTGTATGCAATCCATTGAAGGCTCCCCTGCAGTGCCGTTACCCATAGCAATGTCTCAGGCCTCTTCCTGTACTTCTACTACTCTTACCTCTATTCTCCCCATTACCTATACTACCTTTCCATCAGTAGTACACTCTGGTCAGCACAATGCAACTACATGCAGGATTCCAGTATCTAAGACAAAAAAAAAACTTTTCTCCTCTTACAACTCTGCCACTATCCATGTTGCCTGCTGATGGTGTCCAGTCCTCCTCCATGCTGATGACTGCTGAAGCAATCCAGTCCTCCTCAATGCTGCTGCCTGCTGTCAATGAGATCCAGTCTTCCTCCATGCTGCTGACTGCTGTCAATGGTCTCCATGTTGCCGCCTGCCGATGGTGACCATGCTACTTCCATGTTGCCGCCTGCCGATGGTGTCCATGCCTCTTCCATGTTGCCGCCTGCCGATAGTGTTCATGCCTCTTCCATGTTGCGATCTTCTGATGGTGTCCATGCCTCTTCCATTTTGCCACCTGCCGATGGGGTCCATGCCTCCTCCATACTGCTGTCTGTTGCCAAACCTGCCACGGGTGACCTGCCATCTGTTGTCAAGCCTGTCACAGGTGATCTGCAGCCTGCCGCCCAGCTGGACTATGCAGATTCCCAGGCTGCCGCCCTGCTGGACTATGCTGATTTCCGGGCTGCCGCCCAGCTGGACTATGCTGATTCCCAGGCTGTCGCTCCTCTGGACTATGCTGATTCCCGGGCTGTTGCCCCTCTGGACTTTGCTGATTCCCGGGACTTCTCTGGACTATGCTGATTCCTGGGCTGTCACCTCTCTGGACTATGCTGATTGGAAGTGGGGTACCCAGTCAGCTTGCGGACCCCAGTCGTGGAGCTTTATGGAGCCACTCCTTAAGGGGGGGGTACTGTTAGGATAGAGTTCACCTGCTGGTGGCACTGTGCTGCTCTGGGCTGTTTTCTGCAGCTCCAGTGTTTACCAGCAGGTGTCTCTCAAGAGCCATCAGGCTGTTACAGTCAATCAGCCACACCTGGGTTCAGCCATTAGGTGGCTATTTAAGGCTGTTCCTCCCTCTCCCTAGCGTGTCACGATTCTGTTCGCCTCCTTGCTGCCAGAGATCCTGAACCTTCCTGTACCCCTCTGCTTTGCTCTTGTCTCCCTTTGCCTTGCTCCTGCTCAAGTACTCAGTCGTGACCCCCCCCTACCTTACATTTCCTTTATCCTTGTCCCTTGTGTTTTTTGTATATACAGTATCCCCCAAAAGTGAGTACACCCCTCATGTTTTTGTAAATATCTTATATCTTTTCATGTGACAACACTGACGAAATATACACTTTGCTACAATGTAAACTAGTGAGTCTATAGCTTGTATAACACTGTAAATTCGCTGTCCCTTCAAAATAACTCAACACACAGCCATTAATGTCTAAACCACTGGCAACAAAAGTGAGTACAACCCTAAGTGAAAATGTCCAAATTGGGTCCAAAGTGTCAATATTTTGTGTGGATACCATTATTATGCAGTACTTCCTTAACCCTCTTGGGCATGGAGTTCACCAGAGCTTCACAAGTTGCCACTGGAGTCCTCTTCCACTCCTCCATGATGACATCACAGAGCTGGTGGATGTTAGAGACCTTGCACTTCTCCACCTTCAGTTTGAGGATGCCCCACAGATGCTCAATAGGGTTTAGGTCTGGAGACATGCTTGGCCAGTCCCTCACCTTTACCCTCAGCTTCTTTAGCAAGGCAGTGGTCGTCTTGGTGGTATGTTTGAGGTTGTTATCATGTTGGAATACTGCCCTGCGGCCCAGTCTCCGAAGAGAAGGGATCATGCTCTGCTTCAGTATGTCACAGTACATGTTGGCATTCATGGTTCCCTCAATGAACTGTAGCTCACCAATGCCAGCAACACTCATGCAGCAACAGACCATGACACTCCCATCACCATGCTTGACTTGTCTTTGAACTCCTCACCTGGTTGCCGCCACACACGCTTGCCAATATCTGAACCAAATACGTTTATCTTGATCTCATCAGACCACAGGACATGGTTCCAGTAATCCATGTCCTTAGTCTGCTTGTCTTCAGCAAACTGTTTGTGGGCTTTCTTGTGCATCATCTTTAGAAAAGGCTTCCTTCTGGGACGACAGCCATGCAGACCAATTTGATGCAGTGTTCGGCGTATGGTCTGTGCACTGACAGACTAACCCCCCACCCCTTCAAACTCTGCAGCAATGCTGGCAGCACTCATACGTCTATTTCCCAAAGACGACCTCTGGATATGACGGTGAGCACGTGCACTCAACTTCTTTGGTCAACCATGGCAAGGCCTGTTCTGAGTGGAACCTGTCCTGTTTAACCGCTGTATGGTCTTGGCCACCGTGCCGCAGCTAAGCCATCTTTATGTGAAGGAACAATTCTTTTTTTCAGATCCTCAGAGAGTTCTTTGCCATGAGGTGCTATATTGAACTTCCAGTGACCAGTATGAGAGAAAGAGCAATAACACCACATTTAACACACCTGTTCCCCATTCACACCTGAGACCTTGTAACACTAACAAGTCACATGACACTGGGGAGGGAAAAAGCCTAATTGGGCCCAATTTGGACATTTTCACTTAGGGCTGTACTCGCTTTTGTTGCCAGCGGTTTAGACATTAATGGTTTTGTCTTGAGTTATTTTGAGGGGACAGCAAATTTACACTGTTATACAAGCTGTACACTTACTACTTTACATTGTAGCAAAGTGTCATTTCTTCAGTGTTGTCACATGAAAAGATATAATAAAATATTCCCAAAAATGTGAGGGGTGTACTCACTTTTGTGAGATACTGTAGTCAGTTGCTAGGATTATCAGTTGTTTGTCTTTTGGGGTTTTGCTCACTGTTTGGCTTTGTATGTTTATTTGTGTCTGTTCATTGTTAATAAACCTCACTTTAAGGATATATATACTTTGTTTGTTTGGTCTCAGTTTTCTCGTGTAACTACATGTCTGATCTCCTTGCTGCAGAAACCTGACAGAGGGACTCCATTGGGGACACCCAATGTAAGGAGGGACTCCGCTGGGGACACCTGATGTAAGGAGGGACTCTGCTGGGGGCACCTGATGTAAGGAGGGACTCCGCTGGGGGCACATGATGTAAGGAGGGACTCTGCTGGGAATGCCTAATGTAAGGAGGGACTTTGCTGGCGACACCTGATGGCAGGCGACGTGACAAGTGGCACGCTCAGGGCTCCCACTGATTCTGCATTATGGTGAATTGAATGATTACAATGTAATAATAGAAATAATGCACTTCAATCATCCTGACATCATATCAACCATGGTTCCGGGATGATTGAAGTGCTAATACCAGGTGTTTGGAGTATCTTTATCTGCTGATTGTTAAACTTTCTGGAATACACATATTGCTATTGTGGTGAAGGATCTGGGCCTGCTGTCCCTCCATCCCTCTTTCTTTCCTTCCTTCCCTCTCCTTCCCTCCCTATTTTTTTCTTTCTTTCTCCCTCCATCCCTTGTTCATCTCAGACTCGAACCACACCCCTTTGAGCCACGCCCAATATTTAGTTTAAACCACGCCAATTTTTCGCCACTGCCCGCAAAGCACGCCACATTTTTCTTCCTCTGCTATGCCACGACTAAAAATGAATGCCACACCCCCTAATTATAATAATACCCGCCTACAGACAAAAAAGTGTCCCTAATTTTTTGACAATGTTGCCAACTGTGCAATTGTGGGAGTACTAGAGAACAGTCTGGTCACTGAATATTTGGTGCTATAGGGTTGTGATCCCTTGACTCTTTCAGTTTACAAACCATATACACCCTTTTGTACTTATGGCAAATCAACTAAACTAACACGTGGTCACACCTCTCCAGCACTCCATATGATATATGCTGTTTGGATTCGAGCACAGGCTCTTTCAGGTTTATTGTTCTTAAAAATAACAATAAACATAGTCAGAGATGAACAAATAAAAATTTGAATTAAAGATCTAACAAGACAGGATCTACAGTAATTAAATAAATTATGTGATCCCATTATGGTGTGGAAATTATTCTGCTCTGCTCTTGATTTAAGGATCTGTCACTACATTGTCACATAGTAGCCTTTCCAAGAATAAAAGCCTAGCCCAGCCTTGGTATGGTGAAAACTGAGGTTGATCAAAGAGTAATTAACAATTATACACTGCCTGAGAGGACAGCTATAAATTCAAGCACCTGCGTTCTTTAAGTCATCTTTACATAAGATCTAATGCTATTTACCACATTCAGAAGGCTGACATACTATTTTACACCATAATGAATGCGGGCTTCAAAAAGTCACATGTATAGCAATTAGTGTTTCATTCCTTAGTAGCAGAGCAATTTGAAAATCTTAATAATGTCACAATAGAGAAAAGGATCCCAAGTGTTACAAAATCTGTTAACAGTTTTTTGAACAACAGATTATTTCACATTATTTATTTTTTTATTTGTTAAGTATTATTCATTATTCAGTCATTCTGATCCCTTTACAGGACACAGTAGTCATATAGTAGGCAGGCAGCAGAGGGAACAATAGTAGCCATGGAACCCAACATCTGACATGCTTGAAAGTGCTGGACACCAGCGGTGGCCATAGCTCTGCGAGAGAGTGAAAACTGAAGTTGATGTCAACTGGACAGCTATTTTTCTTCTTTTACTGGCTAGCTCAAATGTAATCCTTAGAGGTAGTGGCAGGTTCACTTTAACCACTTGCCGACCGCCTGCCGTGGCTTGGCGGTGGCAAAGTGGCTCGTTATCGCAAACCGGCCGTGATAACTAGTATTGTGAGCGCGCGCCGCCGGAGGCACGCTTGTGCACTCACTGTGTTCTGGGGGGGCCAGGGAGCGGGTAGGGCAGACTCGATCTCCACCGGCTACCTGCGATGGCTCCCCCGCAGTGAGAGAACGGAGGTCCATGTTATATAAACACGGATCTCCGTTCTGACAGAGGGGGAAGGGCTGTGATCAAAGGCTTCCTGTATATGGAAGCCGTGATCACTCCCCTCTCCCTGCCAGCCCAGCCCCCATACAGTTAGAACACACTGAGGGAACACAGTGAACCCTTAGAGCGCCCCCTCCAGGTTAACCCCTTCACTGCCAATGGCATTTTACACAAAAAAAAAAGAAAAAACTGAAAAGCCTTCTGCGTTTAACAGCCCCCCTCAGCCCCCCCCAATACTTACCTGAGGCCCCTCCAGTAATTTTGTAGAAATGTCTTGGCTGTCTGGGACTGCCCTCCTTATTGGCTGAGACAGCAGCGCATGCTGCTGTCAAAGTCAGTCAGCCAATGAGAATAGAAAAGGGATGGGGCGGTGCCGCAGCTCCGTGTATGAATGGACACAGAGCTGTGATTCGGCTCGGGTGCCCCCATAGCAAGTTACTTGCTGTGGGGGCACCCAATAGGAAGAAGGGGCCAGGAGAGCCGAAGAGGGAACCGAGAAGAGGAGGATCCGGGCTGCTCTGTGCAAAACTATTAAACAGAGCAGGTAAGTATAACATGTTTATTTTAATAAAAAAAAAAAAATGAGAATTTACAATAAATTTAAGCTGGTCGCTGGGCTGAACAAGAGAAAACCACTGATTCCACCATCCACGCAAAACAACACAGGTGGATGTCTGAGTCTCCTGTTGCTGGCTATGGTATTCTGACAGCTGTACTCTTGGCTGCCAGAATACGCAAACAGTGACTGCAGCTGATTGGTTGCAGAAACTATTTGGCTGACTTAAGCCTCGTAGAAACAGTGCAATGGTCGTACGACCGAATGGTCCAAATCTTATGTTGGCTCGTGTATCTCGCGTACTGACATGCACTAAACGATCGTACGACCAAGCCGAACATAGTGTCGTGTTATGAACGTATAAAGAGAAAGTTCAGGTACAAGTAATTTGTAAATTAGGAACGAACAGACCCTTCCAGCCATTCCTCACATGCGTGTTTTGCACAGTACAACTTGTTGGACCAACTTCTCTGTACACACGATACAACGGTCGTACAACCGCCTGTTGGTACAACCAAAGTTTCCAGTTTGCTCATCCAACTCCTGTTGTATGACCATCGTATGTCGGCTGTTCTAATCGCGCGTACTAACGGTCGAATGATCGTACAACGAACGGTTGTACGACCGCTTTAATAAGACAGTCGTACCGCGTGTGCGAGGCTTTATTCTACCTGACTGCTTCAATTCCTAAATTGACATTTGTTGAGCTGAGTGGTGTCAGCAGGGCCACTCACAGGTCCGATTTCCACCAATTCAAAAGCTGCAGCCAAAATTTGAGCCATGTATGGCCAGCTTTAGGCTGGGTTCACACCTATGCGAATTGGATGCGGCTTAAATTCGCACCGCAATGGTGTGAATCCAGCCTCGGTCCAGAACACACTCCCACATATACACCCACCCACATACAGTACACAATAATCTGAGGGATGCATTCAACTGCCTGGTGAAGGACTAACACACTGATGGCTGTGCTTTATACAGTAGGTAATAGGGAAAGTTGGAGAGTGAGTGATGCTTGTCTCTTCACACATACGCTGTGGACAAGTTGAGACATTTTGATTTTATATGGAGGATGTGACTTTTTTAGCAGTTTTTAATTGATCAACAAGGGTGAGGCCAGTAACCTAGGAATTAGATAGGTGAGTCATTTCTGGTGAGGTTATATGTGAAGCAGCCAGTGCCAGGGAAATGTGGTTTGCAGCATTTTGCAAGAAAGGCAAATCGAAATCCTTAATTACTGTGAATTTTTGAACTATGGCACTGAAGTTGCACATAAACCTATACCTACAATGACCCATCTTTTATTTAGAGATAACTTGTTCTTTAAATAGAAAATTAGCTAGTTTACTTCTTGGTAAAGCATTACATTGCTGTATAACCTTATGAAATGGTGCTCTGTGTGCATCATTACACCATACTACTTAGGCCTCATACATAGGCGTATTACATGAGCGTATCTCAAAAAATAAGGCAAACGTTGGGCCCGACGTCAGGGAAAAAAAATTGCCGTTTTTCGACGTTATGCATCGGCGTTAGTGAGCGTCGGCGTCAATAGGTGTCTTTAAAAAAAAAAAAATCCTATGCTTTTTTTCAATGTAAAAATGTCGGCATCAAAAACGCCGGTACGGCGTTAGTAAGCGTTAGTGAGCGTTTTGCGGCGTTGGCGTCAAACGCTAAAATGTTACAGCCTCAGAACGCGCTGGCTGTGGGTTCTAGTCTCAGCTCACTAATGTCGACGCCCTCTACAGCTCCAAAACGTCAGCGTTTTTATGGGGCCATTGACTAACATGGAGAGCTGCAAAAAACACCAGAAAATGTCGGTGTCAAAAAATGTCCGTGTGAGTTTAAAAGGGTTCCCAAATTAAAAGCATACTAAATACACCCTGTCAATCTAACAAATTAGGCAATGGTTTTGGAAATAGAGGTGTTTAGGCAGGAGAAAAAAAGCATAGGAAGGTGTGTGAAGTAGCTCATTAATAGAAAGGCATTAGGCATTGGAAGGTGGAAAACAAACAATTAATTGTAACCTAAATCTGACGAGTAGTCCTGCAATTTCCATCTAGGCATCTTTTTGATGCAGCTGAATGGGTTTCTAATACTGGATTACCTAATGTGCTGGTTGGGAACCCACAAAAACTCCTGACCACAAAGATTCTTCTGTGCTTATGAAGTCATCACCTGGCTGCCACAATCCAGGCATTCCCTGATAATACAAATATAGTGCTGACAGAGCAAGATAGTTCCCATTCTGCTTTATGCAAAGGCTAGCAACAGTCTGGTTCCAGGATGGTGAAGTTGCATAAATTGTGCTCAAACTGCTGTATTATGCTTACTTCGAAACCCACATGTGACTTGCTATTGCTAAAAGTGGATTTCCAGCATTTTTTTTTCAATTGTTAAGCCCCCACCTGTAATGTGCCCCCTCCTATAAAAATAAGAAACTACCCACCCTCTCCACACTTCAGCACATCCACCTATTCCTGTGATACATGCCTCATCTGGGTTGGATGAGACCCATCATCATTAAACTCACTTCCGGTGAGCCCAGGACATCATGCACAAAGCCCCTTGGACTAGAGGCGCTCACGCATTATTACATGGAGGGCAGCTCAATTTAGGAGGAAGAACCTTAGGAGGACCCTTAGCCCTCATACACATGGGCGTTTTTTAACACCACTTTTTTGGGCGTTTTTTACAGCTATTTTATGTTATTCAATGGCCCTCTAAAAACGCCAACGTCAGGGGGCGTGTCCGGATGTGAAAGCAGGCAGATGTCCAGCTGAAGAGCTCCAGCCATCCTGATTGCAATCCTTCACCATCCTCTCTCCTGAGGGACTTAAATGACCAGCGGATGTCACCATAAGCCTTGCAGCCAGCCTCCTACACCTCCTGGGCCATATCGCATCGGACGGCTGGCCGGGACCGCAAATTGAGGCCCCGGCTTGCGGCCTAGTCCGCGGACTGCCGCCATCTGTCATAATTTCTGGCCATCTACACTCCTGATGTCTCTGTCTCGGCCACCCAGCCCTGCAGACAACCTTCTGGCTACCCTGGACCTGCATCATCAGCAGATTCTGTGAGTACAGGGCTCAGAGGGAGCCGCGGCCTAGGCGCGAGCGGCGGCCATCTTGGTACACCCTCCCCTAGGCCTGTTATTCCTCCTTTGAGGGGCAGAAAAGGTGCTTTCACCCCTACATCTCCCCCAGTGGCCTCGTCTCTGTTGCTGTGCCTCTGGAGAATCTGCCTGAGGGGGGGGGGGTGTGTACGGTGTGGGTTTGGGGGGCATTCTGGTCCAGCAACTAGCCTCCATATAAGGTGGTAAAATTTCAGTGGACAAGGCAATGACACTTTACTACACACCTCTGCTGGTGGATGGCTCTGGCTCCCTGGGTGACTAAGTGACTGCCCTGACGCTCTTTACAGACAACCTCACCCGGAACGCACAGTGACCGGCACCCACCCCGGAGCAGTGCCCTCCCTTGCCTTTCCATTCTCCCCTCTGTACACTTGCTTGACTGGGGGGTGTGATTTGTGTCCCCCATACAGCGGAGGAATGATGGTCAAATATGGCCCCCCTGCACCTGTCTCAGCAACAGAACAATTAGCCCGATTCAAGAGGCAGGAGTGTACGGGTGAGGTAGCGGCCCCCGAGCGCACATCACAACAATTAATACGCATGGCCTCCTCATCACTACCATCACAAGGGACGGGTGACTCTGGACCGGCTATCTTTAATACACAGAATGAGTCTCCATTGGCGCCGGATCCCCCCTATAGCCCCACCGACAACACTGCTTTCGGACCGCCTGGCTGAAATTATGCTGGCAATTCAGGACTGCAAGACCTCCTTGTTGCTACAAATAGAGACTATCCGTATTGACAACTCCCTGTTGAAGCAAGATGTACAACCCTTAAGGGAAAGAACTGGGGCTGCTGAAGAACGCATCAGTACTCTAGAGGACGCAGTGCAACCACTATCAGCCACTGTTCAGACAAACAACGCTGAATTGGCGGCCCTCCGTACAAAACTTGAAGACCTGGAGAATCGCTCTAGGAGAAATAATCTCCGCTTTGTGGGGTTCCCAGAGAGATCAGAGGGCTCCCGCCCGAGCGGTTTCTACACTCATGGCTGCGAGATGCACTAGGGGTTGAAAATTTATCACACGCTTTCCTCATCGAAAGAGCGCATCGCACTCCGCCACGAGCACCAAATCCTGGGACCCCTCCACGCTCCCTGATTGCACGGATCCTCAACTTCCAGGACAAAGTGACCATCCTGCGCCTGGCAAGAGAGAAGGGACCACTCAAATATAACGGTAATACCATTTCCATCTATCCTGACTTCTCAGCGGATGTCCTTCTCTACGGTAAAAAACCGTCTCCAGGACTGCAGTATGCCATGCTCTTTCCTGCCAAATTGAGGGTCATTTATGATGGTAAGGCCCAATTTTACAATACACCTAAGGAAGCTATGGCATGGCTCGACGACCATGTCGGCCCGCAGCGCCGCCGGGGGCGTACAGGACAATAGAAGTGACTAATCCTGCTCCTTCTCTAGGATGTGTAGCCCTCCTGCTGAATCTTAGAATATACATGTCAAGGAGCCTTTATCGAGCTGCGACTTACATCCTCTGATAGTTATCCTTGGGGAAGAATTCTCAGCAGTCCCCTACCTTCTACTCAGAGTTCTAACCCGTGGGAGGTATAAGCTGATATAGACATAGACACTGACAGTCTCACCGTAGGTGCACTCTCACAGTCCAGTTGTTGTACAGGGGAGGATTGTCTACTACCAGATGGGGTTAATCTTTTATTACTCTTCTTTAATCCTCGGAAAGGATGCGACTCAGCCTAAACAATTATCTGACTGATTCAGAGTTTACACCACAATCGACAGATCCATGAACAGGGTCAGAGGTACTGTTTCAAGTCTCCCTACTAAAAGTATTACTGTCACGGATAACTACACTGGTGGTCACATGGCTCCTCCAACGCATTACATATCTTCCGCAGGGGATGAGGTTATGTTTCGATGGAGCTAGCTATCCAACTCACGGACCCCATACCACTTTATGGCGAAGCCATGGGAACTGTTATCTATCTGCTTTTTTCTTTTTGGGTTACTAGGGGAACTTTTGAACGGTTTGGGATCCAAGCTCGCTAAGTTGGGGATGGTTGAGCGGGGTGGGATGGGTGGGGGAGGAGGGGAAGTTGTAGTCCTACTTTGGTTAGGAGAGCAGATTTCCTTTTTACTGTTGCTTTTTGTTGCTACAATACCATGTCTTCTCAATTGCTTTATATGGACAAAAATTTTGATACCATCAATCTACCTATGGGTATATTTAGGCCACGATACCTGGCTTGTTTTCTATATTAATGACACTCACTATATCCTGTTTAGTATAAGAAATATAGTGTATGGTGTAGATGGCTAAACCACTAAAAATTATCTCTTGGAATGTAAGAGGGGCAAACTCTCCTCACAAGCGGTCCCTGGTCTTCTCATTCCTTAAGCGCTATAAACCACACATTATCTGCCTCCAGGAAGCGCATTTAGTTAAAGAGCGGCTACGCTCGCTCAAAAAAGCATGGGTGACCTCCTCGTATCATGCCACTCACACCACCTACTGTAGGGGCGTCTCCATCCTATTGGCCAAATCACTAACAGCCGAAGTTGTATCCGTCAAGACGGATCCTGATGGCCGATTTGTTATACTCACCATACAAGTTGCCAGAAAGACCTTTACTCTGGTCAATGTTTATGTACCTCTCCCATTTGCCCCAGAGCTTCTTTCAAAAATATCTCTTCTCCTCATCGCCGGATCCCAGGGCCCGGTGCTGTATATAGGAGATTTTAATGCTGTTCTCGATCCCTCTCTGGACCGCTTGGGGGGAGGTGGCAGACCTTGTCCCTCTTTGATAGACTGGGCTGGAATGTATGGCCTCACTGAGGTCTGGAGGTGGAAACACCCCACTGAATATCAATACTCATGCCACTCCGACTCATTCCATACAATGTCACGCATTGATCTAGCGTTCGCTACTCCCGATGCTCTCCCGCTGGTATCATCTGCATTCTGTTTACCCAGAGGGGTGTCTGACCATGCACCTCTGATGGTGCATCTTCTCCTCCTGCCTACACGGGGACCTGCCATGTGGCGTATGGGCCCGCAGTGGTTGGAGGACGAGGTTGTACAGAGATCCTGCGGGAAAGACATTGTGGACTACTGGAGGACAAATAGGGGCTCCACCAACATTTCCACTGTCTGGGAGGCTTCTAAGGCCATACTAAGAGGTACCTTTATGTCTATAACAGGTGTTCTATGTAAAAATGCTGTACAGTGCACTAAGGTTCTGGAGGAGACAATGGTGGAGGCTGAGGCAGTTTATGTGGCACACCCAGACCCCCCGAGGCGTGATTTGTGGTTATCTGAACGCAGAGAATATGAACTTAAATGACTAGATTTAACTCAAAAACGTATGCTGCATGTGACACAAAAAATATTTGAACACGGTAATAAGGCAGGTCGGCTTCTAGCCTACCTAGTCAGACCGGATCATAACCCTGTCGCTATTCCCCCGAATTCGCACTTTTCAGGGAGGGATCAGTGACGCGCCGCAAGATATTGTGGGGGCATTCCTATCCTTCTATAATGACCTGTACACTACAAGGGCCCACTATTCAGATTCGGATCTGAATGAGTACCTTGCACAAATCCCACTCCCACACTTGATAGATCAGGAGGTGGAGGATCTGGAGGCCCCGATTACGATAGAAGAAATCAAAGTGGCAATTTCACAACTCCCACATCATAAATCCCCAGGCCTGGGTGGCTTTCCGGCCGAGTGGTATAAATAGTTTGCCCCTTTACTCAGCCCCCTTCTCCTTAATACTTATAACAAGGCTCTTAGGCAGGGCATCCTCCCACCATCCATGCGGGAAGCGCTAATTGTCCTATTATTAAAACCTAGAAAAGATCCAACATTATGTGATTCATACCGCCCTATATCCTTAATAAATGTGGATGTTAAAATCCTCGCTAAGGTGCTTGCTAACCGCATTAATCTAGTAATCGGAAAATTAATAGGATGTGACCAGGCCGGGTTCATACCAGGAAGATCCACCAGAATGAATATTCGTAGGTTGTTTCACAATCTACAATACCCCCATGAATGTACACCTACCAGAGTGGCTGTGTCACTCGACACTAAAAAAGCATTTGATAGTGTGGAGTGGCCCTACTTATTTAAAATCCTGGAGAATTTTGGGTTTGGACCCCGTATGATAGCCTGGATCAAACTCTTATATTGCTCCCCAACCGCCCGTATCAGGGTTAATTTGTCCGTCACTGAGGCATTCCCGATCACCAGGGGAACTAGACAGGGGTGTCCTTTATCCCCTCTATTGTTTGCTCTGGCTATGGAGCCCCTGGCCATACAAATTCGCCACACCTCCCAAATAAAAGGCCTCCCTATTGGAACTATAGAAGAACGTATATCACTCTACGCTGATGACACTTTGGTGTACTTGGCAGACCCACAGAACTCCCTCAAAAATCTATTAGCCCTTATTAACACATTTGGAGACTTCTCAGGCTTTAGGGTGAATTGAGAAAAGTCAGTAATTCTTCCTTTAGATGAAGCGGCCGTCCCAATGATTTATGCCGGGTCAGAACTACAGGTAGTTTCCTCATTTAGATACTTGGGAGTGCTGATACAACTACCACTCTCCCGATACATCGAGAATAGATCTTATGGGTAGGGCCAATATTATTAAAATGATTTACCTTCCCAAGCTACTATATGTCCTGACCAACGCACCAAGTAAGGTCCCCAAATCCATCTTTAAACGTATTGACTCTATATGCACATCATTCCTCTGGCGGGGTGGGCCCCCTAGAATAGCCCTTGAGACACTCCGACTCCCCTCCCAACTAGCTGGACTGGGTTTCCCTAACTTTTACTTATATTATCTGGCCTCTCAACTGGTGTATATACACGACTGGCTACACCCCAGTGACAATAATGCTTGTACCAGTACAGAAGGGGCTATTGTCTCTTCCATGGAAACGCTTCATAATTTGGTCTATAGAAATAGAGTCCCGGATAGACCAGGGACAGCTATAATTCGCATGTCCCTTTCCTTATTCCGGACGATTAAAACCAAATTCGCTCAGGAATTGTGGGACG
>BLSH010226082.1:1311289-1337624 GCA_018402905.1 Glandirana rugosa
AATCAGGACACGACACAGGACTATAGATTCACACTTCACGACGATGATTACGACGGGTCGAGACGAGATAACAACACATGTCTACTGAGTGGACGTCTGGGACACAAATGTACATTTATTGGCCGTAACTTTACATTTATCGTCGTCGTAAGTATACATTAATGACCACAGTTGCAGGCTGGACTTTAAAGCATGCCCCTTTGTCTCCCCAGTGGACAGCATTCAGCAGAGGTGATGGTGGATATGACCTCAGGGAAGCATGATATACATATGAATGTAGCCTCTATTTACATATGAATGCTGCTGGCCGCCACTGTTTACATATGAATGCTGCTGCTATTTACATTTCAATGCCGGTTATTTACATGTAAACACAGGGTCTGCAGGTGAGTCATCTGTACACAACAATAGAGCAGAGCTGGGCAGCATTAGTAGCAGCACTTCACACTTAGATATCAGGACACAGCACAGGACTAAAACTCCAAGGGGCAAGGGAATTTCAACCAGATTAATTGGCAAGTATGAGATAGCTGCTTTGGGCCCCACAAAAATGACAGGGCCCAGGGCAGCTGCCCCTTTTGCCCTGCCTTAAAGATGGCCCTGTGCCCATCAGTGCTGAATATAAATGCCACCTCATCAGTGCCGCCTCATCAGTGTCAATCAGTACTGCCTCATCAGTGCCCATCAGTGCAGCCTCATCAGTGCCCATCAGTGAAGGAGAAAATGTAATTATTTACAACGTTTTGTGACGGGAAAAAAAAGACTTTTTTTTTTTTTTTTAATTTCCGGTCTTTTTTTATTTGTAGCACAAAAAATAAAAAACCCAGAGATGATCAAATACCACCAAAAGAAAGCTCTGATTGTGGGGAAAAATTTAAAAAAAATTAGTTTTGGTACAGTGTCGCACAACCACGCAATTGTCACGCAAAATGCAACAGCGCTGAAAGCTGAAAATTGGTCTGGTAGGAAAGTGTTCTAAGTGCATGGAATTGAGGTGGTTAAGGAGTGAAACAGAGTGAAGGGAGTGGTCCTTATCTCAGCTTGTTACCTGCATAAAATATACCTGTCCACCGAAGCAATCAGATTCCAATCTCTCTGCCATGGTCAAAACCAAAGAGCTGTCCAAGGATGTCGAGGAGAGACCTTGCATGGAGCCCCAAACCGAGGGAGATTGCCAGTTATTTTGTGTTTTTTCCATCTGCGAATAATCGCACCAAATGTTGTCACCCTCTTATCAAGCTGCTTGGCAATGGTCTTGTAGCACATTCCAGCCTTGTGTAGGTCTACAATCTTGTCCCTGACATCCTTGGACAGCTCTTTGGTCTGGGACATGGTGGAGAGATTGGAATCTGGTTGCTTAATTTCTTCTGTGGACAGGTGTCTTTTATACAGGTAACAAGCTGAGATTAGGAGTACTCCCTCTGGCCTGGGTTCACACTATAGCAATGCGGGAACCAG
The DNA here is from genome assembly GCA_018402905.1 of Glandirana rugosa. Taxonomy (NCBI): domain Eukaryota; kingdom Metazoa; phylum Chordata; class Amphibia; order Anura; family Ranidae; genus Glandirana; species Glandirana rugosa. Next base: position 1,312,748 of record BLSH010226082.1, read on the forward strand.
TGCGATTCTAGTGCGGGTTCCTGCATCGCATCTCTCCCGCAGGCAGTTCACACTGCTCTCTGCAAATCTCTGCTGGTCTCAATACAATGTTAATATACTTAAAATTCATTTGTTTTCGTTTCGTTAGTTTTTTTTATTTTTTTGGTAATCCGGGAATTCGGAAATTTGAAAAATTCGGAAATTGGATATTCGGAAATTCGAGAATTCGGCAATTTTGAAATTTAAAAATGCCAAGATTCGGAAGTTCGGAAATTCTGAAGTAAAAGTACCAAAAATTCAGTAATTCAGAAGTCGGAAATTCAAAAATAAGAAAGAAAATTTTAAATAATAGCTAACTAATAAATACCTATTAAATTATAAGTATTGGAATTTCCTTTCAAATTTAGCTGTTACTGAACTTAAATCCGAAATTTACCACTAACAGCCAAATTTTCAAGGAAATTCCAATACCTATAATTTAATAGTTAGTAAATTAGTTAAGCTAGTTATTTTCGATTTTATAATTTCGAATTTTGGGATTTCTGGATTTTCGAACTTCGGCTATTCAGATTGCTGAATGTCCGGATTTCCGCATTTCGGATTTACCGATTTTCAGATTAAGGAATTTTTGAATTCGAGAAAACTAAAATTCTGAAATTCGGATTCGTCTTTCGATTTTTGAAAAATTCCTTAAAAAAATTAATTCAGAACAAAACTAATTGCACAAGACTAAATGTTAATGACACCCCCAAATCGGTTCTCAGATCACAGTGTGAACTGTGGATTTGGATAGAAATCAGATCGCATGAGTGTGAACACCCATGCGATCCGATTCCAATGCGGGGAGAAAAAAAAAAATCGCCTGCACCTTTTTTGTGTGCATCCAATGTGAGTTTAGCCCTACAATTGTATGGCTGAACTCGCATTGCGCAGACATCGCCGTGATCATCACAGCAATGCAGGTGCAAATCACATGCGATGTCTGTGTTCGCATATGTGTGAACCCAGGCTGAAGAATGTGCTCCTAATCTCAGCTCGTTAACTGTATAGAAGACACCGGGGAACCAGAAATCTTGCTGATTGATAGGGGATCAAATACTTAATTACTCATTAAAATGCAAATCAATGTATAACTTTTTTGAAATGCGTTTTTCTCTATATTTTTGATGTTATTCTGTCTCTCGCTCTTAAAATAAACCGATCATTAAAATTATAGACTGATCATTTCTTTGTCAGTGGGAAAATGTACAAAATCAGCAGGTGATCAAATACTTTTTTTCCCCTCACTGTAGCATACTGCGGAGGCAGCACATGCTCTGCAAACTTACCATCATTATTACAATTTTCTATGACACTATATATAATGACCATAAATGTATCTGCTTTGGTCATAAAACAACAGCAATCTCTAGGATCACTCTGAAATTATTTTTATTATTATTTTTTAATTACATTTTTTCAAATTATATCTTCCTCAAAAAAAAAAAACATTCAGATCCATATAATGAAGGTGTTGTCCTCATTCACATTATAATTTATCTGTTTTGGCCACACTCATATTTATCATTCTTTCAAGATTACTAATAAGGGCATATATCCAGTTAACAGCATAAGGCCTCATGCACACCGGACAGAAAAAAAACATTCTAAAAACATCAGTAGCTTTGCAGTGAGTTCTTCTGCTTTTTTCAGCGTTTTGCACTAGCGTTTTTGAGCAGTAGCAATTTTTTCCCCCTCCATTGATCTAAAACATGCAAAAACTTTGGTGAGCAACGTTTTTGCGCATTTATGAGCGTATGAGCATTTTTACAGCTGAAAAACCTCTCAGAACCCACTGTTCTTGAGTCTTTTTTACAGCTCAAGAACTTTGATCACATCCTATGTGTGCATGAACACATAGGATGACATGATGGAGAGTTTAATGACTGTAGGAAAAAACATCTGCAGCTAAAAACAGCTGCTGTAAAACAGTCAAATTCCAGGATGCATGAGGCCTTAAAGTGATTGTAAAGGCAGAAGGTTTTTATCTTAACGCATTCTATGCATTAAGTTAAAAAGCTTTCTGTGTGCAGCAGCCCCCCTAATACTTACCTGAGGTCCCTCTAGATTCCACGATGTTGTAGGAATGTCTCGGCTGCCCAGGACTCCCCTCCTCATTGGTTGAGACAGCAACGAGGTGCCATTGGCTCCTGCTGCTGTTGATCAAAGTCAATCAGCCAATGAGGAGAGAAAGGGGGTGGGGCCGGGCTGAGGCTCAGTGTCTCAATGGACAAAGGGAGCTCTGGCTCAGCTCAGGTGCCCCCATAGCAAGCTGGAGGATCCAGGGCGCACTGTGCAAATCCACTGCACAGAGCAGGTATGTTTTTTATTTTAAAGGCAGTAAAATGGTCTCTCATTTCAGGCTTGTTCTTTAATATGGACAAAGGCTGCTCACTATTGTTTTAAAGCTTGGCTCTTGCAGCACAAATGGGTAAATGTTGCAAGGTTATGGTAACTTAACACTTCAACAGTAATAGAGACCACACCAAGTTTTTTCTAAAGGAGGAACTCAGGTCTCAAAGGCAACAGTAAATTGACAATGAAGAATCTTGAGGTATAACACCTGTTCAATGGTATAACGTTATGTGATGAAAGGATAAATTAATAAAGATATTCACTGCTCCTTTAGACTCTTAGTAGCAACAATAAATATACTCAGTCAATTCTCCAATTGAGTTTGATCAAATACCTAATGGTCAAAAGGGAATTTAGCCAATAAGACATAAGCAAAAACAATGAGTAAATATGAGCTAATGAACTTATTCTATTAATGTACAAGTATAGCTGGGAGACTCCCAGGTATATTGATATATGTCACAATCCTGGTGGTGGAGTGTGGTTTGTGCGGGGAGCAACCTCTCTTACTATCCCGATTCGGGAGCCCCTGAAGGTGGGAACAGGAGGCTCGGGAGTGCGTGATGGCATGAGGGCTTGGCTGGCAGCAGGTACAAGCAGAGTAGACTTCAGCGAGGCTCGTGCAGAGATGGTAGAGTAGTGGTACAGGCCGGGTCAGTAACATTCAGGCAATGCGGCACAGAAGGAGCAGGCGGATGGATGGTCAAGCACAGGCAGGGTTCATCAACAGGCAGGCAGCGAGGTAGAAGGGATCAGGCAGAAGAGTGATCATGGACAAACTGGGGTCGGTACAGGCAGAAAGCACGGGTCAGATCAAGCCGGGGTCACAGGAACAGGAAATGCACAGGTTCAGGTCGCTGGGAAACACAGGATATGCTGTAGCATGGACAGCACTGGCTGCAGGGTGCTGTCAGCTTAAATGGGCCGTTTGGTGCCAATGCCGGCGCATATGCGCACACAAGCGCGCGCACATGTGCACAGGCACACGCTATGTGCGCCCGCGCAAAGGCTTTCAGACCCAATTTCCAGGAGCAGCATTAGTTTCCTAAAATGCCCCCGCCCCAAAGGCCCAACTGGACACACTTAGCAGGGCTGTTTCTCCATAATGTTTTAAGGCATTCTTCAGCGTGAATATTGTTTTTAGGCTCCCAAGAATTCTCTTCTGGGCCGTAGCCCCTCCATTTGATCAGATACTGGATGCCATTACCCCTCTTCCTGCAGTCAAGGACAGCCTCCACCTCAAACTCTTCTTCCCCATTGTCTAATACTGGCTCTGTCTCCTTGTAACACTCCTGGGGGATGGCCACGGTTTCCTGCAGCAGTTTATTGTTATCCTCAAGGAATTTTACTGTACTCTGTACAGCTGGCACCGGGCTTTCAGGGACTACATTGGGGATAAAGGATGAATGGAGGCCGTAGTTCACTAAGAATGGGGATTGCCCCGAGGCGGAATGAACCGTGTTGTTATACGCGAACTCGGCTAACGGTAACAAAGAGACCCAATCATTCTGTGAGAAGGAGAAGAAGCATTGCAGATACTGCTCCAAGGTCTGGTTGGTCCTTTCAATTTGACCATTGGTCTGTGGGTGGTAGGATGAGGAAAAATAGTTCAATGCCCAGGGAGGCACACAGGGATCTCCAGAACCTGGAGGTAAATTGGACTCCACGGTTCGATACTCAGCCTGACAATTTCCCAGACAAAGACCTCTGCTGTCTCGGGTGCATCTGGTGTGCCCTTCATCGGAAGGAAATGGGCCATCTTTGTTAGATTATCAACCACTACAAAGATTGTGGAGTAATCTTCTGACAAAGGCAGTTCAACAATGAAGTCCATGGCAATCATTGCCCATGGTTTCTCGGGTATTGAAAGTGGGTTTAACAGCCCCCAGGCCCTGGTCTTATTGTTCTTGTTTCTGGCACATGTGGGGCAGGCGTTAACATATTTTTTGCAGTCTCCATCCACCTGTGGTCACCAGAAAGAGCGCTGAAGTAGCTCTGATGTCTTTCATGTGCCGAAGTGCCCAGCCAGTTTGTGGTCATGGCAGATCTGAAGAACAGATAATCGTAGGTCCTCAGGTGCAAAAATGTTGTTACTGTGCCACAACAGTCCATCTTTCATTAATAGCCTGTGATGGGAAGAACTGGTGGTCCCGGCTAGGGACCGTCGGATCCGGGACAACAGATCTTCCTGGGTGAGTAAGAAGTTACCGGGCTGGAGGATGGTGTCTGGTGGAATGGTACTCTCTGGATCACAGAACATCCGGGACAGGGCTTCCAGTTTAGTGTTTTTCGACCCAGGCCTGTAAGTAAGATGAAAAGAGAATCTAGAGAAAAAGAGTGCCCACCGGGGTTGATGTGGTCTCAGTCTCTTTGCCGTTCTCAGGTACTCTAGATTTTTGTGGTCAGTGTAAATGAGAATGGAGCGAGCAGCCCCTTCTAGCAGATAGCGCCACTTCTCTAGTGCCGATTTAATAGCCAGTAACTCTCTGTCCCCAATGGCATAGTTCTTCTCTGGCACCTATAATTTGCAAGAAAAGAATGCCACAGGATGCAGTGACGCCTTGGGACCACGTCTCTGCAAAAGGACAGCTCCCACTGCATTTTCCGAAATGTCCACTTCTAGGACGTATTGCAAGGTTGGGTCTGGGTGTTTCAAAATAGGTGCTAAGGTAATAAGTCTCTTGAGTTTCTCAAAAGCCGCCTGCGCCCTGCTGGACCACTGGAAGCGGGTGCCTTGTTTGGTAAGTTGGGTAATTGGTGAGATGATGGCTGAGAACCCTCTTACAAATTTCCTGTAAAAGTTGGAGAATCCAATGAAACGCTGGACCCCCTTCTTATCCACCGGTACAGGCATTTCCAGGATAGCGGCAACTTTCTGTGGATCCATGGTGACTCACATGACTGATATGATTAATGCCAGGAAGGGAATGCTGGAGCGCTCAAAATCACACTTCTGTTTTGGCGTAGAGCCCGTGCTGACAGAGGCGACATAGTACTTTGGCTACGTGTTGACGGTGATCATCCATAGTGGCAGAAAAAATCAGAATGTCATCTATATAGATGATCACAAACAGGTCTAAGTAATCTCTAAAGATGTAGTTCACGAAGTATTGGAACGTTGCAGAGCCCGAAGGGCATGATCAAGTACTCGTAGTGCCCAAAACGAGTACGGAAGGCGGTCTTCCAGTCATCGCCTTTCCTAATGCGGACAAGATTGTAGGTTCCTCGCAGATCCAACTTGGTGAACACGGTAGCCACCCATAACCATTGAAAGAGTTCGGGTACCAGAGGTAGAGGGTATCGGTTCTTCACCGTGATCTTATTGAGTTCCCTATAATCAATGCAGGGTCGCAGGGAGTGGTCTTTCTTTTCTACAAAAAATATTCCTGCCCCTGCTGGGGATGTGGACAGGTGGATGAACCCTTTTTTCAAATTATCATCTAGATAGGCCTTGAGGGCCACTAATTAAAGCTTGGTGAGAGGAAAAATACGTCCAAAGGGAACTTCTGCCCCGGGAAGGATGGGGCAATCATAAGGCCTGTGAGGTGGTAACTTGTCTGTGCCCTTCTTACTAAATACGTCCAAAAAGGTGTGGTATGCAGGTGGAATGGCCTGGCGGGTCTCAGGATCCGGATCAGAGTCCAGGCAAAGCAGGGCTGGAGCAACTTCAGGGCCCGTTTGCAGGCAATGTTGGGCACAATAAGAGGACTGGAACCTGACTTCACGCGTGCTCCAATTTATTTCAGGGTTGTGCGTCTGTAGACAGGAGAGACCCAAGATAAGAAATAGGGGATGAAATAACATCCAAACAGAGAAATTCTTGGTGCGCACTGGGCATGGTAACAGGCAGAGGAGTGGACCGGAATATTTTCTTCAGCAAGCTGTAAAGAAAGTGGTAGAGCCAAGTGAGTGGTCTTTTGTGGTGGTACAGACATGGCACTAGGCGTAACTGTAGGGCACTTACGTAACTTAGCTGGGCAGGTTACCTTTCTTCATGGGTAAGAGAGGGATGTAGAAGTCCGAGTTGCATTATTCCGGCAGATCTGCAGGCAGAGGTGCCGTGGATACATAGGGTGCTGGACTGGGGTAACTTGGCACCTAGGGTAGCATCCAGGTGGGGCGTGATGGACCCATAGATCGCTCGGCCCAATGTTCCCTAAGGCGCCAATCAATTTGGATGGCCAAATTAATAAGGGCGTCCAAAGGACGGGAAACCCCAACTCGGGCCAGTTCATCCTTTAAGGGCTCAGATAGCCCTAAACAAAACTGGTGACAAAGAGCCGCATCATTCCAGTCTGTGTCGGCGCTCCAACGCTGGAATTCGGCGGCATAGTTTTCAGCCAGCCCTGCTGGAGGGCGGCTTTGGCCGAGGCGGTTAGGTGCAGATCCTCGTATAGCTGGACCATGACGTGGAAGCGCTGGGCCAGGTTAGACACAGCAGCTGCTTTTTGCTCCAGAAGACGGTGAGCCCAGGCCTGGGGGTCTCAGAGAAGGAGGGAAATCACAAAGCCCACTTTGGTGGTCTCCAGGGAGAACGTATGGGGCTGGAGTGAGAAGTATAGTTCACAGGCATATCTGAATGCTCGGAACTTCCTGCGGTCTCTAGAGAAGCATTCAGGTGTGGGAACCTTAGTGCTACAACAGTACGAGCAGCAGCTGGTGCAGTCCCAGATGCAGAGGGTGCAGAGAGCTCTTGCACTTGCTCCTCGAGCCGCGTGTAGTCCTCGTGTAAACTCTTCATGGCTTGTGTGAGGCCGGCCAGGTGCTGGCATAGTTCATCCATAGGAGAGGGCCCACGCACAGACTCCGTCGTGGCAGTCTGTCACTATCACAATTCTGGCAGTGGAGTCTGCTTTGTGCGGGGGAGCAACCTCTCTTACTATCCCGATTCGGGAGCCCCTGAAGGTGGGAACAGGTGGCTCGGGAGTGCGGGATGGCACGAGGGCTCGGCTGGTAGCAGGTACTAGCAGAGTAGGCTTCAGCGAGGCTCGTGCAGAGATGGTAGAGTAGTGGTACAGGCCAGGTCGGCAATGTTCAGGCATTGCGGCACAGAAGGAGCAGACGGATGGCTGGTCAAGCACAGGCAGGGTTTGTCAACAGACAGGCAGCGAGGTACAGAAGAGATCAGGCAGAAGAGTGGTCGTAGACAAGCTGGGGTCGGTACAGGCAGAAAGCACGGGTGGTCAGATCAATCTGGGGTCACAGGAAAAGGAAATGCACAGGTTGAGGTCACTGGGAAACACAGGATATGCTGTAGCATGGACAGCACTGGCTGCAGGGTGATGTCAGCTTAAATGGGCCATTTGTCGCCAATGCCGGCGCATATGCGCAAGCACACGCTACGTGCGCCTGCGTGAAATGCTTCCAGACCCGAATTCCAGGAGCAGCATTAGTTTCCTGACAATACCAGTCAATGGAATGATTTCAAAGTTAGTATAACTTTATAATACTAATACATGTACCACTAACAGCAATAATTATTTGACTGAATCCTGCTCTAATTCAGAGAGTTGGAGGATAAACTTTGAGTTTGGTTAAGTGAGAAATGGTAGCTGCAATAGTAGAAATCCCTATAGCAAAGTTCAGTTGATCTTCTGCCGGCTCAGATTAATTTAGAAGTTAGGTCACTGTGTCCGCTAATCTCTTGGATAGGGAAACAAAGAGGTCAAACTTCGCTGAATTTAAATAAGGCCTTTGCTGTGATCACTGACTCTAGGATAAGCTGACTATTAACAGTAAGCCTGTGCACAAATTATTGTAATCCACTGGGTGAACTGAGTCTGTCTTTACAGAAGAATTATAGAAAACATCTGAGTATACTCAGAGATAGGCTTTCGCCTGCTCACCACACCGATCAGATGATTACAGATTGCGGTCCGGCTGCTCAGGCTTTGCTGATGGCGCTGGAACTGATGGTATACGCTTGCTCTTTGCTTTGGGGAAAACGACTTCCACTGCTCTCCCTACAGTTCTCTCCGAATCGACCGCTGCTCACTCTGCTGATGCCGCCAAATCTGGAACAGACCCAGATGCTGGATCCCACATCCAGGATGGTATTACTTCACCATCTTCACTGTCATCAGAGACTGGTTTATTAGTCTAAGCAGTAGATTTTCTTTGAGACATAGTCTCAGGGGGGCTTGAATTCTCAGAAGAAACATCTATGACAGGAGGCATCTTAACTGCGTCAGAAGGGGAAGTAAATGATCTCAATGCCACATCTTCAAAGGACAATCTTGACCCTCAGGTCTAATCGGATACACAGGTAATCCATGAAGTCGCTTGCAGATAATGTAAGGATGAGGTCTCCATCAATCAGCTATTTTATGCTTCCCAGGCACACCCACGTTTTTTAACCACACTCTGTCTCCTGGTTGAAGTTCCTGAACCTTCACACGAAGATCAAAATCCCTTTTATTCCTTGCCTCCCGGGTAGTAGCACCTTGTCTGGCAACTTCATATGCTCGCTTTAATTTTTGTCTCAATCGATCTACGTAGCCTCTATGTGATGTTAGGGAGGTATCATCAGCTGACGTCCCAAAGACTAAATCAATTGGTAATCTAGCTTCTCGCCCGAACATGAGACGGTATGGGGAATATCCAGTTGCATCACTCACAGTACTGTTGTAAGCATGTATTAATGTGGTAAGATGATTTCCCCAATTCTGTTTCTTCTCAGAAGGCAAGGTACCTAGCATATTTAATAAAGTTTGATTAAAACGCTCAGGTTGGGGATCTCCTTGAGGGTGATAGGGCATAGTACGTGACCTCTTGATGCCCAGAGACTTGCACAAATGATGAATAAGCTTACTTTCAAAGTCCCTCCCTTTATCTGAGTGGATTCGTACAGGTAGCCCGTAGTGGACAAAGAACTTCTCCACCAACACCTTAGCTACTGTGGTGGCTTATCAAAACACTGTGAAGTGCATTAATATTATATCATAATACTATAAAGTGCATCATTGTTCAATCAAGATAAAGTGCATCAATGTTAATGGTGCAAAAACAGCTGCATTGAAACATATGAAGTGCAAGTGCTAAAGTCCAATAAAATTGAAAAATTGATGAGAAGAACAAACAATGTTCCCAAGAAGTCTCTCTCTTTCTCCACCAATATCACCGCGTGTAAACATGCACACACTGAGGCTCACCAGCTGTATCTTATCCAATCCGCCTGTGTAATAATCACAAAATCACTGGTGTCTCCATACTTTCTTCAGAGAGCAATGCTCATAACATGGGGGGGTGGGGGGTGGTAAAAAGAAGGAAAACTCCTCATAGTGCATCACTTTAAAACATCCAGACTTTAATTCTAATAAAAATGTGCTTACATATAAAACACGCACTCTTCTTCCGGCAAGCATTGTAAGGTGTCTTCAATTCTTGGAGTGGTGTACTGATCAGGGATTGTTCTCCGATTATCAATAAGCGATACACATCCTCAAGGTTCCATTCTTCTTCCGAACCACTACAATTGGGGAGGCATATGGACTCCTAGATTCCTGAATTACTCCCGACCTCTTTAACTATGCTAACTGCTCCCTCAAATCTTCTAGATCACTAAGAGGAATCCTCCGAGCCCTTTCTCTAAATGGCTTCTCTTCCTGCAGTCGGATCCTGTGGTGAGCACTTTTGGCACTTCCCACATCAAAATCATCATTGGCAAAAATTTCCCTCCATCGTCGTAGTTGAGACTTCATTCTCTCTCTCCATGCAGGGGGCAAACCAACAGCGCACTTTTCCATCTCCTTTCTCAAATTGTTCAGACCCTCTTCTTTTTCATCCTCCTCAGGTGTCCCTGGAGTGACTGCACTCACTTGACCCACAGAAATCCTTGCCTTCAGAATCACAGGACGGTCAGAGGTGTTCTGCAAGCTAATAGGCACTTTGTTCTTATTCCTCAGCAGAGCCTTTGTGGGTACTATCTCAGGAACCATGGCCAAGCCTGCAGCTTCAGTTTGAGCATCCGTTTCCAGCACTACAAAAAGCCCAGGATGATCCCAAGTCAGTACACATGGATGGGTGGCTGGATGGTCAGTGGCCGATACACAGGGAGGGTGCGGCTTGCTAGACTTTATTGTCTTGGTTGGTCTGAGCATATATGGATATAGTATATATATGCATATACTCACACTGGTACAAGTACCTTGCTCCATCCATACCATTCCCTGCCTTACCATGAATGTGCTCATTGATCTGCCACCCCTCTTGCCCTATCTGTATATGATTGTATCAAAATGAAATATATAAACATACATGCTGTGCTTGTATAGTTTGCATATCAAATGATCCTATTGGCTCAGAAATCCAATCAATTTTAATTCACCTATATATTCTACCACATGTCTACCTCTGACCTTGCTTTTGACTGTGACTATAATACATTTACCTTTTATCATGTCTTTGTCTCTTATATTATGCATATTCATTTGTATACGACATATATATTTTTATACAGAGTTTTTATATTTGTATATACTCTTATGTGATGTCACAATATATTTTTATCATTGATGCATCTGTATCTGTCACCATACCAGTCTCTACCACCTTGCAGCTCTGCAGTACATTATTGCCTATCACGAGTACACTCATGCGGATGTGTGTTCTGCTGCATGCATGTGCACACACGCATGTAGGCATCAGTAATTGCATCTTTCTAGATATATGGTGTCTTCTGATATAGTGCACTGAGATGAATAAAGGACCAATCCAACTGGTGAAGGAGGACTATTCCCTCATGGTCATACCACCCACCTGGCGCACCACAAGATAAAACACATACCAGATCTTTCCATCTAAGGCTCTGAGGAAGAAGAAAACCCTTGAAACGCGTCAGCCTGCCATTACACCTGTAAGACCTTAGAGATGCGGGTAGCAGTATATGGACATCTCCAAAGGAATGATATGATGTGTTTTTATCTTTTTACCAAATATGAGTATGTTACTTACTTCTGACACTCAATACATTTCTTACCAAGGATGATGCCCTAGGCCACGCGCCTTCTGTTCTTTTCTCTATGTTATAGTACTTTGGACCTCCCCAAGTTAACTAAGGCAGCAGGGCGTGCATTGTCCAAACAGAAGCAACTGTACAGAAGCATAATTGTTCCCCCCCAGGCCCACTGCACAGCCCAGGAGATTTTATCTGCTTGTGTTAAAGCTTCTATATAGTCCATAGCAACACACTCTGGCTTTCCTCTCTTCAAACTTCGAATCACATCCACAGCAGGACTTCGCAGACTCTCACTTATCCACTATCTCTTCACTGCCTCAGGCACATTCCAATCTTCCACTGTCTGGATGGCCTGATCCATCCAGTTATCAAAGTCCTCCTCACAATCAGGAGTGGGTGTGCGACCAGAGAAAAATTGCAACTTTCGATAACTATTTAGCTGTAATGTTATCGCTCTTAACCACTTCAGCCCCGGAAGGATTTCACACTTTAGGACCAGAGCACTTTTTGCAATTCGGCATTGCGTCGCTTTAACTGACAATTGCGCGCTCGTGCGGCGTTGTACCCAAACGAAATTTGCGTCCTTTTTTCCCCACAAATAGAGCTTTCTTTTGGTGGTATTTGATCCCCTCTGCGTCATTTTTGATCGCCGCTATAAACAAAAGAAGAGCGACAATTTTGCAAAAAATCACAAATTTCTTACTTTTTGCTAAAATACAAATCCAAAAAAAATAATATAAAAAAACATTTTTTTTCATCGGTTTTGGCCGATTTATATTCTTCCTCATATTTTTGGTAAAAAAATTTTGCAATCGGCGTTTATTGATTGGTTTGCGCAAAAGTTGCCGCGTTTACGGATGATGAGAATTCATTTCTGGGCTTTTTAATTTTTTAAAATTTTTTACTAGTAATGGCGGCAATCTGCGATTTTTAGCGGTACTGCGATATTGCAGCGGACATGCCGGACACTTTTTTGGGACCATTGGCATTTATACAGCCATCAGTGCTATAAAAATGCACTGATTACTGTGTAAATGCCATTGGCAGTGAAGGGGTTAACCTGCAGGGGGCGCTCTAAGGGTTAACTGTGTGTCCCTGAGCGTGTTCTGTGTGTGGGCTGCCCTGACTGGGGAAAGGGGATGATCAGAGCATCCATGTAGAGGAAGGCTGTGATCATCGCCCTTCCCCCTCTATGAGAACGGAGGTCCGTGTTTACATACACGGACCTCTGTTCTCTCGCTGCGGGGGGCCATCGCGAGTAGCCGGCGGAGATCGAGTCCACCCTACCCGCTCCCTGGCCCCCCCCGAACACAGTGAGCGCGCAAGCGCGCCTCTTGCGGCGTGCGCTCACAATATTAGTTATCGCGGCCGCCGTCAGGTGACGGCGGTTTGCGATAACGAGCCACCTTGTCGCCGTCACGCTGCGGTGGGCGGTCGGCAAGTAGTTAATCAGGCTTTCTACAAGCTTACTCATGTCCATGTACAAGGAAGTGGGTGGGAATCCCTTGAGGGTAGCCTCAGCCCCTATTTGCTCCATGTCAGACTTCACAGGAAGGAAAGGAGGAACTCACGTCTCAAAGGCAACAGTAAACAGTTTAATTTACAATGAAGAATCTTGAGGTATAACACCTGATCAATGGTATAACGTTATGTAATTTAAGGATAAATGAATAAAGATATTTACCACTCCTTTAGACTCTTAGTAACAACAACAAATATACTCAGTGTGACAGCATGCAAGGCGAAGTGGTAGATGGACACTACCTGTCGCCTCGTATGCGTTCATGTGGACTGGATTAAACAGAGTCCAGTCCGGATTTTGCCATCCACCATGGCAGGGCTGGTTCTGGTCTAGAGTTTGTGGTCCACTGGAGTCCACCAGCAGGTGGCTTAAATGATCAGGAAGATATCTCACTAGAGCTCTGACCTGGAATTCAGAGAGGGATCTGAGGGAGCTCTGTGCCTGTTTGGACGTAAAAAGACAAGGTTTGCATTTTGACTTATGTTTTGTGGGTGTAGGGGGCCAGCCCCACACCATATTTAGAGTCAGATGGCAAGTATTTATTTTCTGTTTTGTTTGTTTTTTACTCTGCAAATCTTTTACCAATAAACCTGGCAAGCCACCAGATTTTAAAGAAAGTTGCCTGCACACTGACTATTTTCCTCAGGAAAGTTGATCCCCACGAGCTAATCTCCCACATTAGTCAATTCTCCAATTGAGTTTGATCAAATACCTTATGGTCACAGGGAATTTATCCAATAAGACATAGGTAAAAACCATGAGTAAATATGAGCTAATGAACTTATTCTATTATTGTAGAAGTATAGCTGGGTGACTCCTAGGTATAATGATACCACTCAATGGAATGTGATCAAAATTAGTATTACTTTATAATAACTCAGTCATATACTAATACATGTATCACTAACAGTAATAATTATTTGACTGAATCCTCCTGCTCTAATTCAGAGAGTTCCTTTGGAAGATAAACTTTGAGTTTGGTCAAGTGAGAAATGGTAGCTGCAATAGTAGAAATCCTGATAGCAAAGTTCAGTTGATTTTCTACCGGCTCAGATTAATTTAGAAGTTAGGTACCTGAATTCACTGTCCACTAATCTCTTGGATAAGGAAACAAAGGCCACTGAATCTGGAAAAGACCCAGATGCTGGTATGCTGGTTTCACTGGTCACTCACTGGAAAGTGGTAGCACTGCAGCTCGCTGGGATGCTGTGCAAATTCAGCCCACTGGATCACTAGGCTTAGGCCGCAGGCCACAATCCTGCTGAAGAAGCACACAAGTCCCTGATCACGCCGTCCAAAGAAACTAGAGCAAACTCCTCCCCTTGCTTTAATAGGTTCTCCCACAAAGCATTGGTCCTCCCAAGCACCTTTCCTGTAGCACAGCACGCTTGGAAATGGAGTCCTTCCACTGCAGAGTCTAAGGACAGATTTCCTCTGTGGCACTGCAAATCCCACAAAGCAGCACTTCTCACATGACCACTTTGTTCAACAATTTCAACACTAGAGGGAAGTCTTCATAGCATCAATAGGCAATAAATGTCTCTATGTTAAAGGAGCGCTACTGGACTCCTGGCTATACTGAAAATCTCAAAGCATTTTGGTTTAACAAGAGATCTGTTGCTTTGTTTGTCTATTATGGTGCACATCCTGGCAACGTTTTCTGGTTGTCCCTCTGGATATAACCTGATTAGACATACTTTAACAAAGCCTTCCCCGCAGACTTCAGTACATGAAGAAGAAAATTGTTGCAGTTGGAACATGACTTTGTGGCAACCCACCATTATTTGGATGCTGCATATTGTCAGTAAGTGGGGTAGGATACAAAACTTTCATCCTGTGCACTTGACAATAACTTTACAGTCTTTAGCAAAATGGTCTGAGGAGGCACAGCACCTTCAATATCGCATATTCCAAATTTCTGGAAAAGCTCCTTGAGCACTTGCAAAGTCTTTTCCCTCAGCCCATGACATTTTTTAAGAGGGTGTTTTTTTTGTGAATTGGGCACACTGATCTCTGTCTCTACTACTAGAAACGTTCTGATCAGTAGAAGAAGTTTTGGCATTTAGAATGTTTTTCTTTTTAACAGATACAGACTTAAGTCTCTATGTTTAGTTGCTGTATTGTAAAACTTTGATGATAATTATGCTGGGAAGTTGGGCATACTCAAGATGAAGCTGAGATTATTCCTTATCCAGGCTTGATCACTGATGAACCTGTAAAAATATGAGAATGGAGGGAAGGATACATTATTTTCTCTTTTGTATTTTGAGCCCTGTGATGCCCATTTCTCTTGCAGGTTATTTGGAATTTTTGACATTATCGGATTTATGCCACGTGCAGTGTCCAAATAGCTTAGTCCTAGCAAGGGTCTGCCTTTGCCAACTCTAGCTCCATCAAAAGATCGCTCGGTTCTTGGAGCTTGTGATGATCATTGTTGGTTATTTTTGGAAAGGTCTGAAGTCTCTTAAAAAGCACTCTCTGTTGCTTCAGAGCTACCATAAGTTTGCTTGAGCTTTGCACATGCATCTGCAAAGCCTGCATCTAGGCAGTCCACATTTATTGCTCTCGGTCTCTTAACATGATCTGCAGGATTTGGTCCTAGCCAATTAACAAGCAAATCAAGTTCCTCCTTGGCTATAATGTTGAAATCAGCAATTGCAGCTTTAAAGGATGATCTCTTCTATGGATAGTACCAGAGCAAAAGTATGCTTCAAGAGGGTTAAACTTAGTTTAGTCTCTAAGGCTTCTGCTGGCTGTAGCTTGAACTGTGGCTTGTCGCTGAAAATCACCTGGTGAATGGTAGGAAGTCATATCCTTTGCTGTGTAGATACATCTGTGTGGCAGGTTTGAAGTGACACAGGCATTTGCATCTGTGAAGTCTCAGTATTTAAAGTCAGAACAGTGTTGCAAGCAGGTACAAGAGAGCTCTGTATGACAGAATGTATTCACTGACAGGACGTATTCACTGGTACGTTCTGCTGAATCTTCTTGTTCTGCTGGAATAAAACAATCTGAATTACTACATTCTCCCATTGTTCGAGAACCTTTAGCATTGTTTGTTTGAGGACCTTTAGCTTTGCCTGGGATGCTGCTGCTTCCCTTTTTATTTGCAGTATATTTATTTGAGTCTCCATCTCTGCTTCGTTTTCTGCTTGTTTTATTTTCTTTTGAGTTTTCGGCTCTGCAGAGTTCTGTCTTTTCCTTGGCACCCTACACTAACAGATCTCTATTTGTTGGTTCAAGGATATGTTTTGGTTAGTTCTGCCATTGGTTAGTCCTATACAATATATCCCTTAAGAAGGCTGTATACTTTATAGATGGCTACTAACATCAATAATGGGTGGCAGATAGGCAGAGTAGTTCTGATGCTTCCTTGTTAACGTGAAACAACTGACATGCAGTGTGCAGTTCTGCCCCATAGATCTGACAGATTGCTGGTCAACTCATCTCTAGTAGTTCCATAGTTTTCTCTGAGCTTTTGACTTGGTTTTATGATGTGCTTGTGTTTTATGCTTTGCAATATTTGGAGAATCTGCTCCCTGTAGGGCTGTGTAGTCAGAAGCAATGTGTACTTGCTTTGATTCAGCAATAGGGCAGTAAGTTAAGCATTGTTTGCACATTTTGTACTTTTTGCTGAAAATCTCTTGAAGATGATGAACAGCAATTTAGACAGGCAGGGTAACACAGTCTAATACAGAGAAACAGTTTTAAGCACCTTCAGAAGAAATGTAGGCTTGTGTGACCATGTGCTTTCACAAGTTGGTGGATGACAATAATCTTGATTGCAGATTATGCAGATAAACATACAGAAGGTTGTTGGAATTCTGCTCCTTTTTGACTTTTCTGACTTCAGTTGTTGTAATAGTGGCCAGGGCTGGTGCAAGTATTTTTGACACCCTAGGCGAAACCTCATTTTGACACCCCCCTTCGGCTCCACCCCTGACTCCACTCCCTTTGCCCTGCCCATGTAACCTGTGTGACCTGACAATTACACTGACCTACATGATTCGTAATACAATGTCAGTGTTCTGCACTCACTGGGCTCTACATGCATCCGACGACCCTGCTAGTGCCAGGAACAAACCCTGCCTCGGCGACTCCAGGCTCCAGCTGTCACCAGCCCTAGAGCGTCCACTACTCTGATCCGATCAGGCTAAAGTACACGCTGCCGCTGTATAGGAGAGGTTGGGAGGGAGAGCGGCCTCTACAAATGGCGGTGACATGGTGGGGGGGGGTCACATGACTCGGTATAGGAATCACGTATGGTCAGAGGCAGAGACAGACAGGTCACTGATTACAGAGGCAGCGGTGCACAGGGGATGTGTGCTTCCGTTTCATTGGAACACAGTCCCCCAGTGCTGTACTGCAACTCTAACACTACTTACTTATGGTCGGGGCAGCTGCCGCCTGAGTTAGTTACATGCTGCAGACAGAAGCATCCCCTGCATACAGTCACCACCACACCGAAAACCTACATAGCACGGAGACCGGCGGGAGACAGAGAGTAGGAAAACCAGCGGCCGGGCTCCCTAGGTGGCAGTGAACCCTAGGCGGCTGCCTAATTT
The DNA here is from genome assembly GCA_018402905.1 of Glandirana rugosa. Lineage (NCBI taxonomy): Eukaryota > Metazoa > Chordata > Amphibia > Anura > Ranidae > Glandirana > Glandirana rugosa. The sequence continues at coordinate 1,330,164 of BLSH010226082.1, forward strand.
GCCTAGTGGTAGCACCGCCCCTGATAGTGACTATTCCGCCCTGAGATCTCTATATCTCACCTGAATATAGCAGAGACACCTACTGAGGACAATCTTCATCAGATAGCTGAACTCACCAAACACTTGAAATCCACAAATGTCTTTGTTGCATGCAGAACCCTGAGGCAATACACTAATGTGCCGTAGACTTGATAGAAATGTTTTAGGAGGTTAAAAAAAGTATTGGTGTTTCCTAGCTTCAATGTGTGTCTTGTAAGAGAGGAAGGATAAACCACATACAAAAGTAAGGGCTCATTTACATTTTCTTCAAAACATGACTTCGGGCACGCTTTATTAAGGCTCTTTAAAGTGCCAGTCAAAGCTCTAGGGGTGCTGAAATTAATCGATGCATCGCAATTCGGCCTTCCCCGATGCGGCATCAATGTGGCGACGGGCCATAATCGATTGCTGGGTGACGTCATCTGACTTGCCCATAGGCGACTTGTCAGGCGACTTGAGTCTGCCTCCATGCATTGCAATGGAACTGTTCTAAATAGGAGCAACTCAAGTCGCTCCGACTTAGAAAAAGGTTCCTGTACTACTTTTGAGGCGACTTCAGGTGACTTGCATTGACGAGCGGGTGAAAGTTGGATTGCTAGGTGTGAATGCGGCCTTAATGAATCCCCTGTTACTGTGTAAAGTGCCCCACTGTAGTGTACAACATGCTTCTTAATATGTAGCAACATACCGCACAGTGCCTCTCGGCACTCATATGACCGCCCAGCCCGCCTCTCTCCTCTCCGGTTGATGTCAGCGGTGCATTCCCAGCCCCGCCCGCTGACTGTAGCTGATATATATGAGAGAACTACATAACAAGGAACTACATAACAAATAAGAAATGGTAGGGTAATAGGTAGAGGGAGTGGAGGTAAAACCAAGTGGGTGTATAGCCGACCAGACTCTCCCTCGTTTGGTCGTGTTACTATTGAATGTTGTGAGATGTGAGATAGGAGTGAAGGCATGTACCTAGTGGTTATGAATAGGTGCTGGAGGGCAGAGGAGGGGGAGAAGGGGAGGGGTAATTATTAGAGCAGATTCTAGACTGGTTGAGAGGGATCCAGGAAGAATGTAAGGACTGTCAAGCTTGAAGGGTAGGATTTTTGGGTAGAGTTGCTGGAGACGTGGATGACACTAGTAACATTACGAACGTTAGAAGGGGGGGTGTCATTTGGGGGGCTCCCGACCTGAATTAAGGGAGGGAGGGATCCACCACTCCCAATTAGCCCCCCTATAACTTACCACAGCCACCAGGGAAATCCCCTGGGTGGCTCCTTGCTAATCATTTCTGTCTAGAGAAGCATGAACACCATACAATAATATAATTATCAGTTTAGTAGAATGATCAGTGTAAAGGTTGATCCAGCTTTCCAGGTTTAAGTCTATAATGTCCAGGAGTCAGCTGGATAGCAATGCCAGAAATATTTGTCCGTAATGGGTGGTTTTCCTGATGGTGTAGATGTTAGTTACGTTAAATGACGAAGGGGGGACCTGAGAAGGTACATGTTTTCCCGGAGATACTGAGGCACTTGACAAGGTCGGTGCTAGATAGTGATTTGACAATAAAATGGGACCATTTGTTCCAAAAGTGACAGGTAGCCCCGTGGTGGGTTAGATCAGTATCCAGTTTTTCTTTACGTAAAAGACTCAGAAGTTTCTGTCTGACTTCAGCAAGAGTAGGAGGGGTGGTGGAAGTCCATTTCCCCAGTAGGGCTCGTCTTGCTGACATAAAACATGTCGCTAGCCAGGCTTTGTTTCTTTTGTCGCTGAGAGGGTGTTGGACATGGAAGAGAGTTATCCAGGTAACCGAAAAGTAGAGGAAAAATATCCTTTGATGGTATACGGCCGGTTATAAGACCCGCAAAGTCTTCTACTTGGTCCCAATAGTCAGCAATTGGAGGACAGGACTAGAGTCTGTGTAGCAGTGTTGGTTTCAGATGGTCGCATAGAGGACATAGGTGTGTGGCCTGAGATTAACCGTTTGGTGGAAAGGGGAGATTTTGAGCTGCTGCTCCCAATGGAATTAATTTAAAACAAAAAGCACAGGTAGTATTGTACCCTGCTAGGATCCGACTGACAGCTTCTGAGGAGTCCAGCTGTTTGTTCCAGGCGGTTACTGATGAGGCATTTAGGTAGCTTGGACCAATGCAGGTGAAGCGGTTTGTAGATGGTAAATATTTTAAACTGCAGGGATTCTAGGACAGTGTCTATGATGCAGGGCAGGAATCTCTTGAGTTTATCGGCACATAAATCTTTGGCATATCTTATGGCTTGGTGAATGGATAGAAAGTGATTAGCAGTTAAGTTGTAGCATGCAAGTATGTGGGATACCTGTGGGATACCTGAAGAGGAAGACCTGTGGCCACGTCAAACAATTGGGCAAACCTGAGAAGCCCGTGGGAGGCCCACACAGCGAAGCCTCCGCCCCGTTTGGTCTTGGAGAAGTTTGGGGTGCTGTGAATTGAGAGATACGGAGATGGCCAGGGTGAAAGATGGAGTTTCTTTTGTGTTTCTCGCCATGCCACCATAGTATCTTGGATTAATAGATTGTTTTTGAGATCCAATGGGAGGGATCTTAGATTGCTGTGCAGCAGGGCCGGCAGGCTGTATGGGCCTACCATCTGGGAAAGCCAGTCTAAGCAGACTCGCATTATGCAGGAGATGTTATACATTCTCAGGTTTGGCAGACTAGCGCCACCTTTTTGTAAACAGATGCAGGGTCTGAGACCACGCCAGAGAAAGACTGATAAAGCCTTCTGCATTCTTTGAACGTCCGTGTGTCGCATTAGGAGAGGGGTGGTCTGCAGGGGGTAAAGGAATTTGGCAAAACTGACCATATTAAGAAGATGGCACCTGCCGAGGAGTGAGAGCGGAAGATTCATCCACGCCTCCAGTTCGCCTATGACCTTAGTGACCACTGGGGAATAGTTTAGTTGGTAGAGAGTGGAGGGTGTCTTACCGAATTTTACTCTGAGATAAGTGATGAATTGTTTGGCCACTGCAAAAATCAAGGAGCTTGCCCAAAAAGGGGTCCTATTGTGATATAGTGGGAGGATCTTGCTTTTAGCGACATTAATGTGTAAGCCTGAACAGAGTCTAAAATGATTAAAGATGTCTTGGATATGTGGCATGTCGTTTTTGGGAGCAGAGGTGAATATAAGAATATTGTCTGCAAACAATGCTAGGCGAAGTTCTTCATTCCCTATGTTGATGCCATGAAGATTTGGGTGGGAAAGTAAGTAACGGAATAGCAGTTCCAGGGTTGAGTTGAAAAGCAGCGGTGACAGGGCACAGCCTTGTCTTGTCCCTTTGTGGAGTTTTATGCTGTCTGAGACATGTCCTGCTGCAACAATGGTCGTAATGAGGTAGAGAAAGGGACCAGAGAAGCCGAGGTGTCGGAGGGCCATGGATAACCAGGAAAAGCTGACATTATCAAAGGTCTTCTCCGCGTCTAATGAGATAATAGCATTGTTTATCTGCACCTCTGCCGGGGTTGGCTTTCGCATACTCTAGGGCAGGGATGCCAAACTGGCGGCTCCCCAGCTGTTGCGGAACTACAAGTCCCATCATGCCCCTGCCTGTGGGAGTCATGCTTTTGACTGTCAGCCTTGCAATGCCTCATGGGACTTGTAGTTTTGCAACAGCTGGAGGGCCACTAGTTTGACACCTGTGCTCTAGGGCCATAATGACTTTCCTGATATTGGATGAGGCCGAACGGCCCTGTGTAAAGCCTGCCTGCACTGGGTGAATGCTTATGGGCATAATTTTGGCTAGTCTGGCCGCTAAGACTTTAGAAAGTATTTTAGAATCTAGGTTAAGGAGGGATATGGGCCTGTAGGAGCTTGGTTCTGTGGGGTCCTTGCCTTCTTTGGCAATCAATTTGATATGTGCCTGATAATCAGAGGGTAAGTACTAGCCTCCTGTCATTATTTTATGGTAAAGCTTAGATAGTATTGGGACCATGAAGCTTTCGAACATTTTATAAAATTGGGGGGTGAACCCGTCAGGGCCTGGCGATTTACCATTGGCCAGTGAAGAGATAACTTTGGAGATCTCTTGTTCCTTCACAGGGGCATGTAGTAGAGAAAGTAAAGAGGCATCTATTTTAGGGAGTAAGGCCTGCGGTAGGAAGTCCTGGGCTATGGTTAAGTCTATAGGATCTTTACTGTATAACGCCTCGTAATAGCATTCCAGGATGGTGTTTATCTCCTTGGGATTTGAAGTCAGGTTGCCTTGGGCTTCTTTGAGAGCAGATATGTGTGTGGGGGAGTAAACCCCTTTGCACAATTTTGTGAGAAGCTTGCCTGGTTTGTTACCAAATGTATGATTTTAGCTTGAGGTGGGATTTATGAATTCGGTCTTGTGCCTCGGCCCACAAATCGAAGTCATGTTTGGCTTCTTGCCAGAGTTTTCTACATGTGGGTAGATTAGCCTGCATCAGTCGAGATTGCGCCAACCGTAGACGATTACCCGCTTCTCAATAGTTTTTGAGGACAGTCTTTTTGTGGGCTGCAGCAAAGGCGATAATTCTACTACGAAGCCTTGCCAGCCTCCCATAACAAATTATGATCGTCATCGTGTATCATGTTAGTGGTTTCATAGTCTGACCATGTCTTATGTTGTATAAGCCTGAGTTCTTGGTTATGTGCAAGGTAGGATGGAAAACGCCAGGTCCATGTGGTGTTGGGCAGGGTGAGGTCAAGAAGAGATAGTGAAACGTGTGCATGATCAGATATTGCAATATCATGAATTTGGGATTCGGAAGTGAGGAGGAGAAGAGCGGCATTGCAGAACAGGTAATCAATGCTGGAAAGTGTATGGTGTGGTGGGGAGTAAAAGGTGTATTCTTTTCCTTCGGAGTGGGCTAGTCTCCAGATGTCTGTGAGCTGAAGGGCTTCTGCAAAGGCTGCTAGGAGGTAATTTGAGGGGATGTTTTGGGATGCCCATACGATTTGTCTTCTCCTGCGTGCATTACTGAGTTAAATTCCCCTCCTACCAGGGAGGGAAGATGGACATAGGGTGCTAAATGAGAGGTCACAGTCTGATAAAAAGCTTTGTTAGGGGGATTGGGGGCATAAACATTTGTGAGGGCTATGTCCTTTTTGGAAGCACGCAGATGAACTGTCAGGAGGCGACCAGTATGGTCGTTCTTTACTGAGACTACTTCGCAAGGGCAGTGTTTATGAATGAGAATCAGCGCTCTTGCCTTGCCTTTCACCGACGCTGGCCTGTAGATGTGGCCGACCCAGAGTTTACGAATGCGATGAAAGTCCTCCGAAGAGAGGTGAGTCTCCTGGAGGAGGGCAATGTCCATCTTGGGGCGTTTGAGGTGGCGCAGTATCGCCATTCTTTTGTGAGGGGACCAGAGTCCCTTGATGTTCCAGGAAGTGATTCTCATAATGCTATCTAATTGCAAGGGTGCCTGGTTAACTCTTCTTTAACTAGTGTCTGAAATGGGCTGCCACTTAGAAGGGGATCCTATTAGGAGGAATTGGTGCACCAAGAGGGGCGGAGGGAAGGAATGTGCAGGGAAAGGAGTATGGTGGAGTAAATGGACCAACTGGTACAGGTAGGGACTAAAGAAGATGAGGGGTAGAGGAGAAGTAGTGAGCTTCTCCTAACAAAACCTGTATATGACAGATAACAACAAATCAAAACTTACAGTAATGGTAGCTTGGACTTCACTTCTTTCCACACGTAATCCACTAGACATCCTGCAGTGTAACCGGAGAGGGGGTAAGTTTCATGGACCAGGGGTCGCAGCTGGAGGCGTGTAGAGATTTAATGGATTGGTGAGTGAAGGTAACCTCACTTCCGTTGTAAAGCCAAAACTCTCCACATCTCCGGCAAGGCTGGAAGCATAAAAGAAATAATGTTAACAGTGATAGCTAACCAGTGCATAAGAACCTTGTTTGCAAGGTATGTATGGTAGGATGAAAGAGTAGCATCTTCAGAGAGGGATAAAGCATAACACCACAAGGGAGGTTGGCGTAAAGTCAAGTTTTGTTGGAATGGATTTAAGCGTTTGGGGTCATTTGAGTATCTGATTCTCGTTGGTGGATCTTTGCGCGGGCTGCGTTGTTCCCTGGGAGCAGCAGAAGGGGAGCTGGCTTCCATTGGCGTTGGGTCCTGCATGATGTGGTAGTAGGTTTGCACATAGGTAAGCGCCTCCTCCGGATGCGAGAAAGATTTTGAGTTCCCCGCCTGATCCGTGAGTCTCAGGACTGCCGGGTATGCAAGAGTAAATTTAACTCCTTTTAGGTGAAGGGCTGAGCAAATGGGCTGGAAGGCCTTTTGTCTGCGTGAGACCTCTTGGGAGTAGTCTGCAAAGATCATCAATTTGTGACCATCCAGCTGCAGAGTGTGTGCGTTTCGGAAAGATGTTAATATCGCCACCCTGTCCGAGTGATTTAAATAACGAGCAATGTGCTCATTGAAGGGGGCCCCCATGGGGTGTGCTCTTTCCACTGTGCAGGGGGACGTGATTCCCAGCACTTCAGCGATGCATGCAGTACATAGGGCCAACAGAGAATCCGAGCTGTATGATTCCGAGAGGCCAATAAAGCGCAGATTGTTCCTGCGGGAACGATTTTCTAAATCGTCTAATTTATCCAGGATATACTGCTGAGTTTGAGAGGAGTGAAGTGCTGCAGTGTGGGAGTTTTTAATTTCCTCCTCTATCTCTGAAATGCGATGCTCCGTTTCAGAGATCCTATCTGCATGATCTCTCAACTCTCTGCGTATTTGATTGATGCCTGCTGATACAGCTCTAAATACTGCTGCTGTGATGATAGGCAGGAGGAGAGTGGCCACAGCCTGAGCGATTCTGTTAAATTCCTCCTCTGGAGGTGTGGAAGCAGTGAGGCCTGTGCAGTGTGAGGCCGTGCCGTCGGCCATTTTGTGCAGCTGTGTCTCGCTAGTGACGGTGTCACTGAGAGTACCTGTGGCCGCACCGGGGCTGCTGTGGACAAGATACTGGTCCATCCGTTCCTGGAGGGGTCCGGGGTGTCAGCTGCCGTGAAGCGCTGCGATCCTGGTCTTCTGTTGCCGGCTTATAAGCAATCCTCTCCGTAGCCGCCGCCTTGCGTTCCTCTTACATGTGGTGCCAGAACCGTGTGTAAGACAGTTAATTTAACACCTGGCCACCACCCACACCCATCACTACCCAGCATCACCCACTGACACCCATCATCACCCACACCCCTCTACACCCACCCACTGACAACCCTCTACACCCACCATCACCCACTCCCCTCTACACCCACCATCACCCACACCCCTCTACACCCACCCACTGACACCCCTCTGCACCCATCACCACCCACACCCCTCTACACCCACCCACTGACACCCATCTTCACCCACACACATCACTACCCAGCATCACCCACACCCCTCACTACCACCCACACCTCTCTACACCCA
>BLSH010226082.1:1344418-1386911 GCA_018402905.1 Glandirana rugosa
ATTTGAATTTAGTCATTAGTTTATTTTTTTTGTATCAGTTATTCCAGTAATTCCGTATGGTAAGGAAGATATATCACTCTATGTACGTACTATAGTCTATGTTTATCGATTTTATAGGTAATATCTAGTTCCCGACCGTAAAACTAAGTTACAACGCATGTTAATAGAAACACCGACGTTCCACGAATAACACTTTACTGGTCGTCTACCTCGACAATCTCCCATACATTGTCCCGACGAAGTTCCTTAACATGTCATTAACGATCTTGATCAACCGAGTCTCACCCTTTTTTAGACCCGTTACTAAATGAAAAAAAAGAGTCCTTGAGGGTTAAGGTAGCTATTTGTATCTGATATCATGCATGTATCTCACTATATAGAAGGAATGGTATGCCTTAATGACCTTATTGACTATGTTTTTTTTATTTGATTACTGATTTAAGTTTAAAGTATTCAGTATTTTTTTTTACTCTACTTTCTGGAGTGCTTTACTAGCATACAGTGAGGAAAATAATTATTTGATGCCCTGCAAATTTTGTAAGTTTTCCCGCTTACAAAGAAATGAAGGGTCTATAATTTTTTATCATAGGTGTATTTTAAATGATAGAGACAGAATATCAATCAAAAATCCAGAAAACACAATACAAATGTCATAAATTGAGTTGCAGTTCAGTAATTAAAATAACTATTTGATCCCCATGCAAAACATGACTTCGTACTTGATGGAGAAACCCTTGTTGACAAGCAGAGAGATAAGAAGTTTCTTGTAGTTGGTGACCAGGTTTGCACACATCTCAGGACATGGCCCCGTCCATTGGCCCCTCAATGCGACAAAGTCAGCCTGTACCTTTAGCAGAGAAACAGCCCCAAAGCATGTTTCCATCAATGTGCTTGACTGTAGGGATGGTGTTCTTAGGGTCATAGTAAGCATTTTTCTTCCTCCAAACATGGCGAGTCGAGTTAAAACCAAAGATCTTAATTTTGGTCTCATCTGACCACTGCACTTTCTCCCAATCATTCTCTGAATCATTTAGATGTTCATTGGCAAACTTCAGGTGGGCCTTCTTGAGGAGGGGGACCTTGCGGGTGCTGCAGAATTTCAATCCATGGCGGCGTATTGTGTTACCAATGGTTTGTTTGGTCCCAGCTGTCTTGAGATCATTCTGATCTCTAACCTTTCTCATGATCATCCTTACCCCATGAGGAGAAATCTTGCATGGAGCTCCATACTGAGGGCGATTGATGGTTATTTTGTATTTCAACCAATCTAGTCTGGATTGGCAGGGGGCAGGCCTCCTTAAATACAGCAGTCTACCAGCAAGGGGGAGGAGAGTGTCGGGTGCAAGTGAAAGATGTAGCAGAGGTGCTATGGAGGCCTCTACCCGAGAGGGAGCCCCCAGTCTGGGGGGCGACCTTGAGGCCTGGAGGCTCAAGTGCAGCCAGGAGTGGGGTTGATTCCTGGAGTAGCACAAGGGAGCAGGAGAACAGCAGTGGTGCTACTGAGGACACTTTAAAGTATCCACTGGAGTCGGTAAGTGACAGACCCTGGGAGCTGGAGACGAAAGGCTGGAGCAGGCTGGAAGAGGAATAGTGGACAGTCTGTGGAGGCCTTGGGAGTCAGTCAGGGGAAGGAGTGCCACTGTGAGGAATGCCAGTCGGCGGGACCTGGAAGAGGGATGGGCTGGAAGTTGTAGTCCATCAAAGGCCCAGCTAGCACCAACGTACTAAGCTACACTTTGAGGGGTCTTTGACCCTGGCCTGTAATGGGTGGTCCGGAGGTCCTGCTGACAGAGTGCAGGCCTCACCATATACTAGCTCCGGTGAAGATAAAGGAGTTATGTGAGCCGGATCAATTTCCCTTCAGGTCAGGAAACTTAAGTGAAGTGCTGAATAAAAGTGAAGTAGCAATAGTGTGCAAGAGAAGTGCTGGAGGAAGTAAAGTGTATATACGGTTGTGTATATAGGAGGTCCTGTAACTAATTCTTTGGGCATCCCACAGTCACCCCTTTTCCCCATCCAAGTTAATCCCCTAAATAAAACAAACAAAAACAAGAGCTGGCCTGTTCAGTGACTTCGGATGTGTGAGATATGGTGGAATTGAGGGCAGCTATAAGGTAAACCACAACTACCAGCCACCCCCAAGGGAGCACATGGCTACATTTATTAAATTATAACTGAACATAAAGGTGTGCACATCCATCACATTATAAAACACACACAAACATACTGCTGTGTTTAATGTACAACACACCAAATTCTATCTGTCAGTACAAACAATATGTGCGCATTGACACGATATTCTCAAATCCACTCTGCCTCACATGCAGTAATCCCCTGCTTTGTGTGAGAGCCATTGTTATGAATGTGGCGCTTGTGAGGAATTAACGGCAAGGGTTTCAGTTAATTGACATACCTTCACTCCTACTTGAGCTGCACGTTAAACTATCCTGTCTTTCAGTTCCTGGGATTGTGCCCTGGTATAAGATTTTGATGCTATGACCCCAGTGCTCGGAAGGGTGAACAGCTGAATCCTAATGGTCAGCCATGCTCTGGATATAAAATGGAATTCTGGTAATATTTAACATTTTCCATTTTACAGATCAAGTAAAGCACATTGAAACTGCTTCCCACAATTACATTTATCCAGTGTGATTAAGGATGGTGAAAAGGAGTTGGGACATGCTAGATACACAATTTGCACTCGTGATTTTATATGACAAGTGTCTATATCAGGCCAAAGGCAAAAGAATAAAAATATTCTTTATCTTTTTTTAATTCCCTAGAAATAATGCAATCCTGGTCAAGCGGTTGATTAAGATATCACCTCAGAATGAACAGGCCGCTTATAATCTGATCACAGAGAGATCGATACACTATTGACTGCTTTCTGCGATGCTTATATCTCTTTAGAGACACTTCCTGCCTTCCACTTCACTGTGTTCATGTTACATTGTAGCAAAGCCAGATGCATGTCTAACATAATTTGAGCTCATTGACTGAGTATTGTGTAAACACTAAGGCCCGGTTCACATTGGTGCGATGCGAGGACCCTGCGAATCGGGTTCCCGCATCGCACACGACTCGCACGGCCATTCACACTGCCATATGCGAACTGAATGTTAATGACACCCCCATTTCATCTCACATATCGCACTGCGAACTGACAGTTCGGACATGAATGGGACCACATAGGTGTGAACACCCATGCGATCCGATTCTGGTTTGACGCAAAAAAGGGTCCTGTGTGAGTTTGGTCCAAATGTGATACAATTTCAGCAATACTATTTGTATGGCTGAAATCGCATCGCTGCAAGTCACATGTGATGTCTGTCATCGCACTAGTGTGAACCAGCACTTAGGCTGTATTCACAGCTACATATATACCTTTTTTAGTGTTCATGCAGGTTGCATAGCAGTAGCCAAATCATTTTGAACGAGACGTTAACAATATGCCCTCCGGAAAGTTTTACTCCCTTCATGGCCAGAGCATTTTTTCCTATTCAGAACTGCGCTATTTAACTGGCAATTGCTCGGTCATGCAACACTGTATGCAAATTAAATTAATATCTTTTTTTTTTTCACAAAATTAGAACTTTCTTTTGGTGGTATTTGATCATAATAATAATCATGATATAAACAAAAAAGAGAACAAAAATGTTGAAAAAAATAATATTTTCTACTTTCTGTTATAAACCATATACAATAAAAAAATTAAAACATTTTACATTTAGGCAGAAATGTTTTCTGCTACATGTCTTTGGTAAAAAAAAAAAAAAACAATAAGTGTATATTGATTGAACAAGATTTGCCTTCCATGGCGTGCCACCGTCCTAAGTATTGAAGAAAAAAGATATGTATATGGGAATAACCCATATATATATAGAGAAAAAGTGGACTATAGTGGAAAAGTGCACACACGAGACTAACAAATGTATTTGTTAAAAGATATAAATTTTATTCTTACAATTGATTAAAAATGTATGAGGAGTAGTACTCCTATGACAAAAGAGCACTAGCATAAGCATAGAAGCATAGAGCACTAGCATAAACATAGAAGCAATCTATAGAACAATACAATGGAGCAGAATATGATACATAGTACCAATAACACTGTATTATGTGACAGTCATCAAAGGTCAACGCGTTTCGCCTGTAGGCTTCTTCTGAACCTTGTTGGGGTCATTGGAGCACCGGCAATCATGTAAGCCTCACACACTCTTTGAAGCATTATACAAATTAAAGAAATTGTATCACCTATTCATTTTAATATATTTCATGTGCATACTTTGTAATATTTTGTTTACTCACAGTCTATTGGGACAAGGTCCAAAAGAAGCCTATGGGCGAAACGCATCGACCTTTGATGACTGTCACATAATACAGTGTTATTGGTACTATGTATCATATTCTGCTCCATTGTATTGTAGTTCTATAGATTGCTTCTATGTTTATGCTAATGCTATTTTTTCATAGGAGTACTACTTTTCATACATGTTTTAATCAATTGTAAGAATAAAATGTATATATTTTAACAAATACATTTTTTTAGTCTTGTGTGTGCCCATAAAGTAATTTTTCTCTATATATATGGGTTATTCCCAATATATATATGGTTTTTCTTCTGTATATTGATTGGTTTGTGCAAAAGTTATAGCGTCTATGAACTATGGTATACATACTGGAATTTACGCACTTATAAATACTAATCTGTGATGGTGGTGATCAGAAACTTATAATGTGACTGTGATAGGGTGGTGGGCAATCTGGCACTAATAGACACTATCTGGGAGCATAACTAACTGACATTGACATTGCTAGTGACACTAATACAGAGATCAGTGCTAATATTATATACTGTCACTGTACTTATGACACTGGCTGGGAAGGAGTTAACATATATTGTGATCAAAGGGTTAACTGTGTGCCTAACAAGTGTTAATGTGTGTAATGTGTGCTGCTTTTTACTAAATATAGATGGGACTAAAATTGAATTATTGGCCTCGACACCAAATGATATGTCAGGTGGGAATCCAATACAGCTCACCATCCAAATAACACCATTCCTACACTAAAGCAGGGAGGTGGTACTATCCTATTATGAGGGTGTTTCTCTGCAGCAGGGACTGGAGCACTTGCCATGATATAAGAAAAATGGATGGGGCAAAATACCATCACAGTCTTGAGGAAAATTTGCTGCCTTATGCGAGAAAGTTGTCAATGGGAAGAAGGTTTACATTGCAACGTGACAATGACCCAAAGCACACAGCAAAAATGAGCACACAGTGGTTGAAGGAGAAAAGAAATGAATGCCTTTGCATGGCCTAGTCAGAGCCCAGACTCAAACCACATTGAAAATCTGTGGAATGACTTGAAGACTGCAGTCCACAAATGGTCATCATCACATTTAACTGAACTTGAGCAGTTTGGCAAAGAAAAGAGGGCAAATATTGCAAAGTCTAGATGTGCAAAGTTAGTAGAGACATCCCCCAACAGACCAAAGGCTGCACTTAAAGCAAAAGGTGGTCCAACAAAGTACTGATATAAGGGGGTGATCATTTTTCCAACTCAGTGATTTGGCTTTTGAATTTTTTAAATATGTTCTGACATGTTGATGTTATATCTTTCACTTGGATCTTATAAGTGTGTGTTGCCAGGGCTATGTGTAGTGATTGTATAGCACTAATATGGAGTTAGAGTTTAAGACCATGTTCTGTTTTAAAAGCAAAGCCTCCCCTATTCATATGCAAATGAACAAGTCGGATTAGTTTAAGTCAGGCTACAGTAGAGCTGCAAGATTAATCGTATGAAGATCGGGATCTCGATCTACCCCCCCCCCTGCGATCTCAATTGGGCATTGCCGCGATTTTCAGTGCAGTTAAAAGGAGTCAGACTTGGGGGGCGAATCAGCGCGATTTGACAGTAAGAAAAGTGCCTGAAGTCTTTTGAAGTCAGAGCGGCTTGAGTCTCAGGGGAACAGCCAAGTCTGGGCATACAGCCAGCTTCTGAGTCATCATTGATAAGAGTTACTTCATTGAACTCTGAATGAACTCCCCTTGTATAGAGTTTTGGTTTAACCATTTGAAGACAAAATCTTTCCTCACACTTGCTGTTTACAAATAAAAATCCATTATTTTGTGCTAGAAAATGACTTAAAACCCCCAAACATTATATATTTTTTTTTAGCAGAGACCCTAGAGAATAAGATGGCGGTTGTTGCAATATTTTATGTCACACGCTGTTTGCGCAGCAGACTTTTAAACGCATTTTTTTTGGAAAAATTACCCCTTTCAAAAACCTACAGTGCTGTTAGCCCATTTTTTTTTTTTGTATATTTAATATATTACGCCGCGAGAATCGTGAGAGAATCGTGATCTTTATTCTAAGCAAAAAAAATCGCGATTCTCATTTTGGCCAGAATCGTGCAGCTCTAGGCTACAGGATATAATGTACAGGAAGAATGGGGAGGAGATTACAAGCATGTGGTAAGACAAAGGACAGAGTTGTTTTGGAAGACAAAGCAACAACATGTGCTGGAAGACTTCGGAGGAGGATGTTTGGTATTGGACTTCAGGAGATTACTCCATCATAAAGAAGTTATGTAGCTGTTTAGCATACTTATTGTATACATATTGTACATGCTTATTTTTCTAGAAAGGTTAATTGGCTTGTGCATGTAGTAGGCATATTTTCTAATACTTTGCATGCTATCAATTTTGTTTTTCTGCAGTTGTATGTGTAGTTTTTTTCTGTTTAGTAAAAGCAATAATACACTAAAGAGGTCTAAGCTTCCTTGGCTTGTACCGCAAAGAACCTTTAATAGACACTAAGCAAAACAATTGGGGGCTCGTCTGGGATTGTGCTAAAGTTCTAATGAAGCAGATCTGTTTTCTGTGGTGTGTTATGTAGCTTGTGCTAAGTAAAAATGCTACATAAGCTGTTCAGGAGGAGCAAGGCTACAGAGGTTTCAGGTGACCAGGAGAAAACGTGCACCTACCTGGGCCAGAGACAATGAATGGATGTCTATCACTAAGGAATTTGCAAAGTACAGTAAAACCTTGGATTGCGAGTAACGCGGTTAACAAGCGTTTTGTAATACGAGGAGTTTCTTCTTTAAATTCTGACTCGGTTGGCGAGTGGTGTCTCGCACAACGAGCAGAATTTAGACTTTTTGCATGCAATACCGCATGTGGCCAGAGGCGCGGGCGCACTGGTGAGCCTCGGAGGCAGCTGAAAAATACTCAGAATTCCTCAGAAAGACCTAAAGTGTAAACACTTTCCAAGCATTTCTGACGTCTTAGAGGCTCAACAGCGCCACCACACCTCTGGCCACATGCGGTATTGTATACACCAGGCGCCCCCGGACCTGTGGCCACATACAGTACTGCATAGACAAGCAGTGACTGTGGAACTAATTAACTGAGTTTACATTGTTTCCTATGGGGAAACATGCTTTGATATACGAGTGCTTTGGATTACAAGCATTCTCCAGGAACGGATTATACTCGTAATCCAAGGTTCCACTGTATGCCTCTCCCTTGAATTAGGATTAGGGGGGTTAAAGTCTCAGATAATTTTGTAGACTTTAGTCTTGAAGTGCTTTATCTAAGCAAAAAAGTTGCACTAGCAAATACAACTGGATAAAAAACACTATGGGGCTAATTAACTATATCGCGAATATGTGATCGTGCGACGCCTTAAAATAACACCCACTCAAGGCAATTAGCATATGAACTGGGCGATCATGCGAATGCAAAATCGCGTTATTGCCACGAATATGCCTTCTTAATCGGTATATGTGGGAATAGCTGATGTCAATTGGGCTTGAACCTGCAGAATCCATTGAAGGCTTGTATGAAAATTATTTTCTTGAAAAAGGGTATGGGAACTACCGCAGTAAAATGGAAACCATTGGGGAATATCAACACTAGTAGGATCCAAACCTGTAGCTGTAAGCTTTGAAGGTATCAGAAGGAACCACTACACTATCGACTTGAACACAACCAGTCATAGAAAATACATTTACAATCTTGGATTCTGTTAATTCTCTACAAACTAACTGCCGGCACATTAACTAGTGCGTGATTATTCTAATTCCACATTATAATTTTATTGAATATGTACACACCATTGTAAAAGAGCACAGTATGGAAGCAATAAACTGATGGACATTGGCGAATATGCCTTCACATATTTTCAGAATATAATGCCAAGTACAATGCAAGGTGTAGTGATGACACCGGTAGGATCCGAACCTGTAGCTGTAAGCTTTGAAGGTATCAGACGGAACCACTACACTATAGACTTGAGCACAACCAACCATAGAAAATACATTTACTAATATTGGATTCTGTTAATTCTCTACAAACTAACTGCCGGCACGTTAACTAGTGTGTGATTGTTCCAATTCTACACTATAATATTATTTAATATGTACATACCATTGCAAAAGATCATAGTATGGAAGCATTCAAACTGATGGGCATTGGCGAATATGCCTTCACATATTTTCAGAATATAATGCCAAGTACAATGCAAGGTATAGTGATGACGCCGGTAGGATCCGAACCTGTAGCTGTAAGCTTTGAAGGTATTAGAAGGAACCACTACACTATGGAGTTGACCACAACCTGCCATAGAAAATACATTTACTAATCTTGGATTCTGTTAATTCTCTACAAACGAACTGCCATCACGTTAACTAGTGTGTGATTATTCCAATTCAACACTATAATATTAATGAATCTGTACATACCATTGCATGCATTTAAAAAATTCACAGTATGGAAGCAATCAAACTGATGTGCATTGGCTAATTGGCGAATATGCGTTCGCCTATTTTCAGCATCTAATGCTGAGTACAATGCAAGCTTTCAGAAGGTCATACCATCCATACCATTGAACTTCTCTGTGGGGTAGATAGCCTTGTTTAAATGTATCATGCAGGCTTGCTGATACCATACAATTCATTGTACCAGCCAAACTTTGAACAGTCAGAATTGTTTGACATTCATGTCAGCTGGGATTACTACTGATCTGTGATTAGCTAAAGCTATTCACATGGTACAGGTTGTTGAGAAGCCCAAGTACCATGTGATAGCTGGGGCTCAATCCCAGCTCACCAATCTAGGTAACCAAGCTGATATTAAAGTGGTGCCTCAGCCCCCCCCCCCCCACCATAGAAAATGTACAAGTCAGCAGCTACACATCCTGCAACTGCTGACTTTAATTATTAGGACACTGTCCTGGAAGCTAGTGATGTTTGCACCCCAGCTCATGTTTCCATTGGCTCTCAGGTGCTGTCGCCTCCATTGCCAATTCCCTACTGCGCATGCACAAAGGGCACTGCACTTTCTGAATGGCCAGGCAGCAGGGAAGGAGGAGGGGTGACAAATTTCTGCCATACCTCGCTGCAGTGAGGTCTGTCGGAAGTGGGGACAGGTAAATGTCCAAAACAGATACCCACCCCCCCCCCCCCCGAAAAGGTGTCAAACGTGGCATCAGAAGCGGAGGAGATATAAGCAGAGCTTCCCCTTTTGGGTGGATATCTAAGGCCCTTTTCACACTTGTGCAACTTGTCCTGCGACTTGGGACTGCAAAGTCACCTGTCAAGTTGGACCCCGCAATTTCCAATGAGTAGGATTCATAGCTGTTTGACTTCAAGTGGTATCAACTTCAAACTAGTCACTGAACTACTTTGGTCCGAGTTTGATATGACTTGCGGTCCCTAGACCTCAAGATTACACAGGCATTGCTTCAAGTCACATCAAAGTTGCATGACTTTCAAGTCACACAAGTGCGAATGGGGCCTAAGTCAAAGGTGTTATCCTGAAAGTAATGCAGTTTGCCCACGACATTGTCCCAACTTCAGGGAATGCCTGAGTAATATTGAGAGCTAGGAACTTCAAGTCACATAAAGTAGTACAGGGACTACTTTGAAGTTGGTGCCACTTGAAGTAGCACAGATATGAATAGTTTCAGGAAAAGTCGGCCAAGTGTAAAATAGTGTATATAAGAAACTCGCTCGGATATATATATATATATAAATATACATATATATATATATATATATATATATATATATATAAAAAATATAAAAGCAGCTCTCTCATTTATATATATATATACACAGTGCCTTGCGAAAGTATTCGGCCCCCTTTGAAATTTGCGACCTTTTGCCACATTTCAGGCTTCAAACATAAAGATATAAAACTGTAATTTTTTGTGAAGAATCAACAAGTGGGACACAATCATGAAGTGGAACGAAATTTATTGGCTATTTCAAACTTTTTTAACAAATAAAAAACTGAAAAATTGGGCGTGCAAAATTATTCAGCCCCCTTAAGTTAATACTTTGTAGCGCCACCTTTTGCTGCGATTACAGCTGTAAGTCGCTTGGGGAAGTCTCTATCAGTTTTGCACATCGAGAGACTGAAATTTTTGCCCATTCCTCCTTGCAAAACAGCTCGAGCTCAGTGAGGTTGGAAGGAGAGCATTTGTGAACAGCAGCTTTCAGTTCTTTGCACAGATTCTCGATTGGATTCAGGTCTGGACTTTGACTTGGCCATTCTAACACCTGGATATGTTTATTTGCTAACCATTAAATTGTAGATTTTGCTTTATGTTTTGGATCATTGTCTTGTTGGAAGACAAATCTCCGTCTCAGTCTCAGGTCTTTTGCAGACTCCATCAGGTTTCCTTCCAGAATGGTCCTGTATTTGGCTCCATCCATCTTCCCATCAATTTTACCCACTTCCGGACCGCCGTACATTGTTTGACGGCGGTACTTTGAAGTGGAATACCGTTGTTATGGTAGCAGATAGCTACCATAACCCCGGTATCTATTTTTCCTGCAGGCGATTCCCTGCAAGATAAAAGTGGTCTTAGCGGCGGATTCGCCGCAAGATCACTTTTATCAGCGGCGGGAGAGGTGCCCCCCCTCCCGCCGCTTTCCGGTCATCTCCGCCGCTTACCGGACCCGCCGGCAGTAGCGGAGATGATCGGGTCCGTCCCTCCCAGTGTCCGTGAGCCGAGTGAGCGGCTGAAGCCGCTCACCTGGCTCCATAACATGGCTGGGCGGAAGCGACGTCACAAGTCACTTCCGCCCAATGCTCTTAAAGGGGACATTTTTTTTTTCCCCTGCCATTTTTTTCAAAAATTTTTTTTTTCTTTTTTTATGCATTTAAGTGTAAAAATGAGATCTGAGGTCTTTTTGACCACGGATCTCATATTTTGGAGGTCCTGGCATGCTTTTTTCTATTACAAGGAATGTTTACATTTCTTGTAATAGGAAAAAAAGTGATCAAAAATTTTTTTTAAAAAAAGAAAGTTGTAAAAATAAAAATTAAAAAGTAAAATAAATAATTAAAAAAAAAAATAAAAATTTTTTAAAGCGCACCGTCCTTGCGAGCTCGCGCGCAGAAGCGAACGCATACATAAGTCCCGCCCACATATGAAAACGGTGTGCAAACCACACATGTGAGGTATCGCCGCGATCGTTAGAGCGAGAGCAATAATTCTAGCCCTAGACCTCCTCTGTAACGCAAAAATGCTAACCTGTAGAATTTTTTAAACGTCGCCAATGGAGCAAAGTTTGTCGCCATTCCGCGAGCGGACGCAATTTTGAAGCATAACATGTTGGGTATCATTTTACTCGGCGTAACATGATCTTTCACAATATGGAAAAAAATTGACCTAACTTTACTGTTGTCTTATTTTTTAACTAAAAAAACTGAATTTTTTTAAAAAAAAATCGCGCTTGTAAGACCGCTGCGCAAATACGGTGTGACATAAAGTTTTGCAATGGCCGCCATTTTATTCTCTAGGGTCTTAGAAAAAAATATATATAATGTTTGGGGGTTCTAAGTAATTTTATAGCAAAAAAAACTGTTTTTAACTGAAAACCACCGAACTCCAAAAAGAGGCTTGGTCTTAAAGTGGTTAACCATCTTCCCTGTCCCTGCTGAAGAAAAGCAGGCCCAAACCATGATGCTGCCACCACCATGTTTCACAGTGGGGATGGTGTGTTCAGGGTGATGAGCTGTGTTGCTTTTACGCCAAACAACGTTTTGCATTGTTGCCAAAAAGTTTGATTTTGGTTTCATCTGACCAGAGCACCTTCTTCCACATGTTTGGTGTGTCTCCCAGGTGGCTTGTGGCAAACTTTAAACGACACTTTTTATGGATATCTTTAAGAAATGGCTTTCTTCTTGCCACTCTTCCATAAAGGGCAGATTTGTGCAGTATACGTCTGATTGTTGTCCTATGGACAGAGTCTCCCACCTCAGCTGTAGATCTCTGCAGTTCATCCAGAGTGATCATGGGCCTCTTGGCTGCATCTCTGATCAGTCTTCTCCTTGTATGAGCTGAAAGTTTAGAGGGACGGCCAGGACTTGGTAGATTTGCAGTGGTCTGATACGCCTTCCATTTCAATATTATCGCTTTCACAGTGCTCCTTGGGATGTTTAAAACTTGGGAAATCTTTTTGTATCCAAATCCGGCTTTAAACTTCTCCATAACTGTATCTCGGACCTGCCTGGTGTGTTCCTTGTTCTTCATGATGCTCTTTGCGTTTTAAACGGACCTCTGAGACTATCACAGTGCAGGTGCATTTATACGGAGACTTGATTACACACAGGTGGATTCTATTTATCATCATTAGTCATTGAGGTCAACATTGGATCATTCAGAGATCCTCACTGAACTTCTGGAGAGAGTTTGCTGCACTGAAAGTAAAGGGGCTGAATAATTTTGCACGCCCAATTTTTCAGTTTTTTATTTGTTAAAAAAATTTGAAATATCCAATAAATTTCGTTCCACTTCATGATTGTGTCCCACTTGTTGTTGATTCTTCACAAAAAATTACAGTTTTATATCTTTATTTTTTAAGCTTGAAATGTGGCAAAAGGTCGCAAAGTTCAAGGGGGCCGAATACTTTCGCAAGGCACTGTATATATATATATATATATATATACACATATACACTCCTTACTGATTTACATCAGCAGAACACATGCCGGAAGTGTAATGTGCCTGTAACCATGA
This sequence comes from Glandirana rugosa, assembly GCA_018402905.1. Lineage (NCBI taxonomy): Eukaryota > Metazoa > Chordata > Amphibia > Anura > Ranidae > Glandirana > Glandirana rugosa. The sequence goes on from BLSH010226082.1 coordinate 1,357,460, forward strand.
AGTTATGTGTGCGCATGGGCATTAAGCAGGGCCAACATCAGGGGGGTGCAGGCAGTACTGTTGTAAGGGGCCCCAGTGTCTCAAGGGCCCTTACAACAAAGACTTTAGCACTCTTTAACATTGGAGTCTATGGGAGGGGGTCACCCGGTTTGGGGACACCGTTCTCCCAAACCATAGCCAATAAAAATACCAAACTTTAGTCACATAGAGAGCACCCCCTGGGCAACAAATGAGCCAAGTTTGGGACCTCCGGCATCTATGGTTCGGTCATACCAGGTCCTCAAATTGACCAGTCATTGACCGGCAATTGTCAGGTGAACTTCGGACTTAACATCGGAGTCTATGGGGGGGCACCCAGTTTGGGGACATCGTTCTCCTGAACCATAGGCGATAAAAATACCAAACTTGGGTCACACGGAGAGGGGCCCCTGGACCACAACTGGTCCACGTTTGGGACCTCTAGCATCTATGGTTCAGCATGAGGTCTTATTGCAAGCATTGGGTGAAGCTGTGCTGCCTGTTCACTGTTTTTTTAACCCCTTGGATCCCACACTAGCATGCATTGCACACTTGAATGAGTCATGCTTGGCAGGCTACACCCAGTAAGTGTGACAGGGTGTATAATTCCTACTGGGGCTGCTACATGTGTACACCCCTGGCCAGTGGGCAGATGTGGTGGAATGGCCCAGTGGGAAGGTCTAAAGCTGTTTAAGAGGCCCCAAAATTTCTGATGGATGCCCTGGCAGGAATGGAATGTGTGGTGATCCCACATGAACAAATAAATTAACCCCATCCCCACCAAATATAGCTACCGCATCCTCCCCCACACGGTGTAAGCACAAGTATATTTCCTACACTTACCCATCAAATGAGTAGCACCTCCTCTTTACTGAAATGGAACCTCGCTATATTCACTTATATAGAGATCCTGACCAGCAAAGGCTGTTACGTACCTGGTGGTTGAGTCTGACTTATGCAGTGGGTAACCTCCCTTACGACCCTGACTCGGGAACCCCTGGTAGAGTAGACAGGTGGCTCGGGAGTGCAGGATGGCAAGAGGGTCGGACTGGGTTACTGGTGATGGTAGAAGTCCGTTGGTGCACTCGTGCACTAGAAGAATGGTCGTACAGGCTGAGTCGTGAAACAGGCTGGCAGTGCGGTACAAGAGGAGCAGGCAGGGGGATAGTTGGGTTCAGGCAGGGTCGTCAACAGGCGGGCAGGCAAAGTACAGGAGGGCTAGGCAAGAGAGTGATCATAGACAGTCCAGGGGTCGGTGCAGGCAGAAATCAGCAAAGTCAGGCAATCGGGTCACAGGAACAGAGAAACAGATACAGGTTGCTCAGGAACACGCACACTACACGTTCTAGATCAGACAGCACTTGCTGCAGGGCTTCCTGAGCAGAAATAGGTCTGTTTGGTGCCGTTTCCGGCGCGGGAGCGCTCAAATAGTTCAGAAAGTGCCTTTTTCACAGGATCTTCTCTAACAAAGGCACTTCCGGGTGAAAACAATGACATTCCCGGGTCAGAGGGCAAAGCAACACTTGCTTGCGAATATTTGATCGCAGTCACAATTTTATTTTTAGTAATAGGCAGGTGACTGACAAAGACAAAGGCTCAGTTTGAGATGTACAACACTGCCTATCCACCAATTCATTATGAGTGCCGGTTCACACTTGTGCAAGGCAGGAACCCTACAAATCCACTGCAGGTTCCCGCATCGCATTTCGCACTGCCATGTGTGACCTGCTGGGAGTGTCAATACATTGTTAATGCCATTTCAGCTCACATATCACAGTGCAAACTAACAGTTTGGACATTAATCGGATCACATGGGCGTGAACACCCATGCAATCCAATTCTGGTGTGGACCAAAAAAAAGGTCCCTCTGCGAGTTTGGTTCAAATGCAATGCAAATTCAGCCAAACTATCTGTATGGCTGAAATCGCATCGCATGGACAGCGCATGTGACTTGTACTACGGTGTGAATCAGACGCAATCTTGTACAGTGCAGCAGTTGGAACCGACACTTACCTGCAACTCTCCAGACCTGTTAAAAGAAAAGACTCCACTTAAACAACCTTTATCATTTACTTGCAGGTGTGCTGAAGAGATTAGGTTTTTTTAATCCACGATTACACCTTATCATAATTTGTCATTAGCAAGACAGTTCACTTCTCCAAACCCAGCTCCCCCCAAAACAAATTAAAAAAAAAAAAAAAGCTCAAGAATTTACATTTATTTGCACAGCAGCAACACAATTAAAGTGGTTGTCAACTTGTGGCAACCACTTTAACCTACAGGTAAGCCTATGATACGGCTTACCTGTAGTTGTCCTGCATATTTCCTAAACCTGTACGGTTCAGGAGATATGCAGTGTTGAAGCTGTGCCAACGTCATGTTGGCACATGCGCAGTGAAGAAACGGCCTCTGTGTCGTTCCTCCACTGCGACCGTGGCGTGAATGGCGGCTCCCACAACTCCGGCCAGTCACGGCGCCGGAGTCGCGGCCCCGGAAGGAAGAGGGGCAGAAGATGGATGCGGCCTGGAGCGGGACGTCGCAGGCAAGTGGCACATAATGGGCGATGCATAGTAGCCCACTTTGATTCTACATTACAGGGGAATACAGAGGAAAGTAAACCCAATCTGGGTTTACTTCCTCCTTAAGTATATTCATTTAGTGGCATTAGTATATTAGGTGGTACATTTAGACAAACATTTAGCAAATGGAATCTAATGACCCTGCTCACAGGAGCTTACAATCTAAAATTTTGTCCAAGCCTTATAGTGGACATAGCTTTAATTTCACAGTGTATAGCAGGCTACACATTTCATAGTACAACTACTCTCAACAGACACCAATCACCAACAAATGTTTAGCTGCAAGATTATACAAAATTACAAATAAAACAGTCAGTCACCCTTAAAAAAAAACACAAAATATTAAAAAGATGCATTTTCCAAACATTAACACCCCCACATTCCACACACACACACATTGGTGACGATTCTGCTGGAAGATGCATTTCTGTGTACATGATTAAGCAATAAGATCAAAGAGTAGGAGGTCAGCAGATGCTCCCAAACCATTAATGCATGGTCAGACAGCAACAATACACAACACTGACAGCAAAGCCACACTTTTGGTGGACAAAATGCGCAAGAATTTCAACTAACAGCCCAAGTGGGGCGTTTGTCATTATGCAAAATATCAGCCCTACTCCCCCAAAAACCACAGCAAATAGCATGGCCTCTTCGCAGGGCAAACCAACCCCTCTACTGCAGCCATTTATATAACATAGGTTTTATTGTTAGCACACCGACACGCCCAATGGAAGTACACGCCAACCAGTGTCATTCAATCTGTCTCTTTATGTCTACCTAACTCTATAGTGATTGCACATGATAAACAAGAGCACTTACAATTTGCAAATGTGTTAGCCCACATGATATTGTCAAAACACCTGCCTTTACACGCACGTTAACTTTAATGGCATCCCAGTCCTAGTCAGTAGGGTTCAATATTGAGTTGCCCCACCCTTTGCAGCTATAACAGCTTCAACTCTTCTGGGAAGGCTGTCCACAAGGTTCAGGAGTATGTCTATGGGAATGTTTGACCATTCTTCCCAAAGCACCGTTGTGAGGTCAGGCACTGATGTTGGACGGGAAGGCCTGGCTCGCAGTCTCCGCTCTAATTCATCCCAAAGGTGTTCTATCAGATTGAGGTCAGGACTCTGTACAGGCCATGTCTTTATGGACCTTGCTTTGTGCACTGGCCAAAATCAGGAGGGGGGATTATGGTGTGGGGTTGTTTTTCAGGGGTTGTTCTTTCACACTTGTGCGACTTGAAATTTGTGCGATTTTACCATGATTTGCTGCAATTTTTTGCTGCAGTGTTTTGCAGTGATTTTGATGTGACTTGAAGCCATCAAAGTCGGACCAAAGTAGTGCAGATATGAATGGTACTCATTGAAAATCATAGGGAACGTCTTGTCATGTGACTTTGCAGTCCCAAGTTGCAGGAAAAGCCGCACAAGTGTGAAAGGTGCCTGAAGATGATTTCCAATGAGCACCATTCATATCTGTGCGACTTCAAAGTAGTCCCTGAACTACTTTGGTCAGACTTTGAAGCAACTTGAGGTCCATAGACCTCAGAATTACACAGCTATTGCTTCAAGTCACATCAAAATCATGGCAAAAAATTGCAATAAATCGCGGTAAAGTCATGCGACTTCCAGGTCGCACAAGTGTGAAAGCGGCCTTAGCCCAGGTTCACATAGGTGCGATGCAGAAACCAGCACAATTTCAGCACCTGCATCACACCTCTGCCACAGGCAGTTCACACTGCCTTCTGTGAACCGCTGTGGATGTCAGTACAATATTAATGACAACCCCAGATTGGTTCATAGATCGCAGTGCTAACTGTGGCTTCCGATAGGAATTGAATAGCATGAGTGAGACCACCCATGCGATCCGATTCTGGTGCGGGGAAAAAAAATGTCCCTGTACTGCTATAGCTGCAAAGGGTTGGCTAAATCAAATTTGAACCCTACAGACTAAGACGGATGCTATTAAAGTTCATGTGTGTATAAAGGCAGGCGTCCCAATACTTTTAGCAAGATCGCAGACTGTGCAAGATTTGTGATGGTGGTGGAACCCTCATCCACATAAATGCTACATTTAAATAAGACATGGGGAAGGACATGAGTTATGTTTAACAACACAGGAAGAGCTGACAGCCTTTCTCCAGGACATGGCATCTTTGGGATTTGAACCTATGAACCCCAGGTTTGCTCAGCAGAAGTGCTAAGTCCTTAGCCACATTCATGGAGCATCCGTTGCTGTGATGTCAAACAGTCCCAAGTCTCAGGGGTGCAATAAATGGACCAATGCAGATGTACTGTGGAAGGCTGGATAACCATTGAACAACCTGTTTCTGGCATATGCCATCTGTTTTGAAGGTTTGTTATGGCTCAGTACTGTGAGCATTCTGATATAGAACATCTCTCATTTTGGGGCATTTGCCTTGGTAAGAAGCTGCAATTATTGCTGGATGGGAAATGTTAAGGCTGATTATAGTCCTTGTCCATAGAAAATATGTGACAAAATTTGCAAGAGGTGGAAACCTCCTACACATAAATACTACATTTAGACATAATTTTGGTAAGGACATGAGTTATGAGAATAGAAAACCTCTCTACATGAAGTGATATGCTCAGGATGTAAACCCAGAACCTCTATGTTTCTAGGTAGAAGCACTAAGCTGTTAGCCACCAGTCTGCCAAGTGTGCAACCCTCCTACACAAAAATACACATATACTGCATTTCTTTGGACATGTAGGTGGTGGAATTACATTAGTTTGGAATTTATTCTGTGCTATTTGGTGGCGCTTGGAGTGTAGAACAGTGATGTTATTGCAACAGCAATGGTATTGTTTGTGGTTTTTGAAGATACCTGTGTGAGTTTGGCAAAATATTTTAATGAGATGGACAGCAGCAAGCGAGAGACAGAGAAAAAAATATTTTAACAAAACATGAGAAGATTAAACATTCTAACATTCTTAAAAACAAATTAGATAATGAAATAGCAACATCGTTGCAGGGACAATTTTTTTGAGAGAAAGATACATTTTATCTCAACATGAAAAGGATTTCTTTAGGGAAGTTACAATTGTACCATTAGAATCAATAGCTGAAACTAGCATTGGGCTATATAGCACAAATTTGCCTTCTCAAGATGGCATTATAGGCAAGAGCGAATTTGCAAATTTACTATAGCGCCCTCTAAAAAAGCCATAGGAGTAAAAATTAGGGAATTTTCTTGACTGAGCATGCTCAGTTGTGCTGATGAATAGTCAGGAAAACAGGGGAATTTGGCTCTTTTCAGACTTTCAATGATATTTCAGGTTATATATCACATTTTTAAACAATTTAAAAGCAGATCATCATTAAACAAGATACTACATTTTTAAGAAATGCGCTATAGTGAATCTGATTCTGGGAGTATTTTTTCCCTCAGGGCTTTATTGAATTCCATTTTCACGCTAATTATATATATATATATATATATATATATATATATACATACATACACACACACACACACACAGTATCTCACAAAAGTGAGTACACCCCTCACATTTTTTGTACATATTTTATTATATCTTTTCATGTGACAACACTGAAGAAATTACACTTTGCTACAATGTAAAGCAGTGAGTGTACAGCTTGTATAACAGTGTCAATTTGCTGTCCCCTCAAAATAACTCAACACACAGCAATTAATGTCTAAACAAAAGTGAGTACACCCCTATGTGAAAATGTTCAAATTGGTCCCAATTAGCCATTTTTCCTCCCCGGTGTCATGTGACTCGTTAGTGTTAAAAGGTCTCAGGTGTGAATGGTGAGCAGGTGTGTTAAAATTGCTGTTAATGCTCTCACTCTCTCATACTGGTCACTGGAAGTTCAACATAGCACCTCATGGCAAATAACCCTCTGAGGATCTGAAAAAAAGAATTGTTGCTCTACACAAAGATGGCCTAGGCTATAAGAAAATTGCCAAGACCCTGAAACTGAGGTGCGGCATAGTGGCAGTAGTCCCAGAAGGAAGCCTCTTCTAAAGATGATGCACAAGAAAGCCTGCAAACAGTTTGCTGAAGACAAGCAGACTAAGGACATGGATTACTAGAACCATGTCCTGTGGTCTGATGAGACCAAGATAAACAAATTTGGTGCAGATGGTGTGAAGCTTGTGTGGCGGCAAACAGGTGTGGAGTACAAAGACAAGTGTGTCTTGCCTACAGTCAAGCATGGTGGTGGGAGTGTTATGGTTTCTGCATGAGCGCTGCCGGCACTAGGGATCTACAGTTCATTGAGGGAACCATGAATGCCAACATGTACTGTGACATACTGAAGCAGAGCATGATCCCTTCCCTTCGGAGACTGGGCCGCAGGGCAGTATTCCAACATGATATCGACCCCAAACACACCTCCAAGATGACCACTGCCTAGCAAAAGAAGCTGAGGGTAAAGGTGATGGACTAGCCAAGCAGGTCTCCAGACCTAAACCCTATTGAGCATCTGTGGGGCATCCTCAAAGGAAAGGTGGAGGTGCACAAGGTCTCTAACATCTACCAGCTCCACGATGTTGTCATGGAGGAGTGGAAGAGTGGCAACCTGTGTGGCTCTGGTGAACTCCATGTCCAAGAGGGTTAAGGCAGTGCTGGAAAATAATGGTGGCCACACAAAATATTGACACTTTGGGACGAATTTGGACATTTTCACTTAGGGGTGTACTCACTTTTGTTGCCAGCAGTTTAGGCATCAATAGCTGTGTGTTGAGTTATTTTGAGGGGACAGTAAATGTACACTGTTATACAAGCTGTACACTCACTACTTTACATTGTAGTAAAGTGTCATTTCTTCAGTGTTGTCACATGAAAATATATAATAAAATATTTACAAAAACATGAGGGGTGTACTCACTTTTGTGATATAATATATATATATATACAGTATATACATATATATATATATATATATATATATATATATACACATACATACATACAGTACAGACCAGAAGTTTGGACAGACCAAAAGTTTGGACACACCTTCTCATTCAGAGTTTTCTTTATTTTCATCAAAACTATGAATTAACACATGTGGAATTATATACATAACAAAAAAGTGTGAAACAACTGAAAATATGTCATATTCTAGGTTCTTCAAAGTAGCCACCTTTTGCTTTGATTACTGCTTTGCACACCCTTGGCATTCTCTTGATGGGCTTCAAGAGGTAGTCCCCTGAAATGGTCTTCCAACAGTCTTGAAGGAGTTCCAAGAGATGCTTAGCACTTGTTGGCCCTTTTGCCTTCAGTTTTGATGCCTTCAGTGTGAATCTACAATTTTCATAGTCATGAAAATAAAGAAAACTCTTTGAATGAGAAGGTGTGTCCAAACGTTTGGTCTGTACTGTATATATATATATAGTTGTGCTCATACGTTTAAATACCCTGGCAGAATTTATGATTTCTAGTCCATTTTTCAGAGAATATGAATGATAACACAAAAACGTTTCTTTCGCTCATAGTTAGTGTTTGGCTGAAGCCATTTATTATCATTACTCTTTTTAAATCATAATGACAACAGAAACTGCCCAAATGACCCAAAAATATACAGTTTCTGGAAATTCTTGGGCTGTCTTGCATGAACTGCACGTTTGAGATCTCCCTAGAGTGGCTCAATGATATTGAGGTCATTAGACTGAGATGGCCACTCCAGAACCTACACTTTATTCTGCTGTAGCCAATGACAGGTCGACTTGGCCTTGTATTTTGGATCATTGTCATGTTGGAATGTCCAAGTACGTCCCATGCGCAGCTTCCTGGCTGATGAATGCAAATGTTCCTCCAGTATTTTTTTGATAACATACTGCATTCATCTTCATTCATCTTGCCATCAAATTTGACCAAATTTCCTGTGCCTTTGTAGCTCACACATCCTCAAAAACATCCGCGACCCACCTCCATGTTTCACAGGCCTTGTTTACTCCTCTCCAAATGTAGCGTTTATGGTTGTGGCCATAAAGCTCAATTTTGGTCTCATCACTCCAAATGACTTGGTGCCAGTAGGTTTGAGGCTTGTCTCTGTGCTGTTTGGAGTATTGTAAGCGGGATACTTTGTGGCATTTACGTAGTAATGGCTTTGTTCTGGTGACACGACCATGCATCCCATCTTTCTTCAAGTGTCTCCTTATTGTGAATCTTGAAACAGCCACACAAGTTTTAAGAGAGTCCTGTATTTTACCTGAAGTTATTTGTGGGTTTTTCTTTGCATCCTGAACAATTTTCCTGGCAGTTGTGGCTGAAATTTTAGTTGCTCTACCTGACCGTGGTTTGGTTTCAACAGAACCCCTCATTTTCCACTTCTTGATTAGAGTTTGAACACTGCTGATTGACATTCTCAATTCCTTGGATATCTTTTTACATCCCTTTCCTGTTTTATAAGGTTCAACCTACTTTCCCCGCAGATCCTTTGACAATTCTTTTGTTATCCCCATGACCCAGAATCCAGAAATGTAAGTGCAGCGCTGGATGAATGAGGCAAGGGTCTGTCAGGAGTCCAGAAACTCATTGACCTTTTATACACACACACCCTAATTACAAGCAAACAGATCACAGCTGAGGATGGTTACCTTTAATAGCCATTCAAACCCCTTTGTGATAACTTGTGTGCATGTCATCAGGCTAAAATCACCAGGGTATGTAAACTTTTGATCAGGGCCATTCGGGTAATTTCTGTTGTCATTATGATTTAAAAAGAGTAAACACAGTTGATTGATAATAAATGGCTTCAGCCAAACACTAACCATGAGTGAAAGAAATGTTTTTGTGTTATCATTCATATTCTCTGAAAAATGGCCAAGAAATCATAAATTCTGCCAAAGTATGTAAACTTATGAGCACAACGGTGTGTATACAGTATCTCACAAAAGTGAGTACACCCCTCAATTTTTTTGTAAATATTTTATTATATCTTTTCATGTGACAACACTAAAGAAATGACACTTTGCTACAATGTAAAGTAGTGAGTGTACAGCTTGTATAACAGTGTAAATTTGCCGTCTCCTCAAAATAACTCAACAGATAGCCATTAATGTTTAAACCGCTGGTAACAAAAGTGAGTACACCCCTAAGTGAAAATATCCAAATTGGGCCCAATTAGCCAGTTTCCCTCCCCGGTGTCATGTGACTCATTAGTGTTACAATGTCTCAGGTGTGAATGGGGAGCAGGTTTATTACATTTAGTGTTATCACTCTCAATCTCTTATACTGGTCACTGGAAGTTCAACATGGCACCTCATGGCAAAGAACTCTCTGAGGATCTGAAAAAAAGGATTGTTGCTCTACATAAAGATGGCCTAGGCTATGCAAAGGCTGCCAAGACTCTGAAACTGAGCTGCAGCATGGTGGCCAAGAGAATACAGCGGTTTAATAGGACAGGATCCACTCAGAACAGACCTCGTCATGGTTAACCAAAGAAGATTAGTGCACATGCTCAGCGTCATATTCAGAGGTCGTCTTTGGGAAATAGACTTATGAGTGTTGCCAACATTGCTGCAGAGTTTGAAGGTGTCAGCCTGTCAGTGCTCAGACCATATGCCACACACTGCATCAAATTGGTCTGCATGGCTGTCATCCCAGAAGGAAGCCTCTTCTAAAGATGATGCACAAGAAAGCCCGCAAACAGTTTGCTGAAGACAAGCAGACTAAGGACATGGATTACTGGAACCATGTCCTGTGGTTTGATCAGACCAAGATGAACTTATTTGGTTCAGGTGGTGTCAAGCGCGTGTGGCGGCAACCAGGTGAGGATTATAAAGACAAGTGTGTCTTGCCTACAGTAAAGCATGGTGGTGGGAGTGTCATGGTTTGGGGCTGCATGAGTGCTGCCAGCACTGGGGAGCTACAGTTCATTGAGGGAACCATGAATGTCAACATGTATTGTGACATACTGAAGCAGAGAATGATCCCCTCCCTTCAGAGACTGGGCCACAGGGCAGTATTCCAACATGATAAATAATCCCAAACACAGTTGACTAATAATAAATGGCTTCAGCCAAACACTAACCATGAGTGAAATAAATGTTTTGTGTTTTCATTCATATTCTCTGAAAAATGGCCAAGAAATCATAAATTCTGCCAAAGTATGTAAACTTATGAGCACAACGGTGTATATACAGTATCTCACAAAAGTGAGTACAGGCCTCAATTTTTTGTAAATATTTTATTATATCTTTTCATGTGACAACACTAAAGAAATTACACTTTGCTACAATGTAAAGTAGTGAGTGTACAGCTGCTATAACAGTGTAAATTTGCCATCTCCTCAAAATAACTCAACAGACAGCCATTAATGTCTAAACCACTGGCAACAAAAGTGAGTACACCCCTAAGTGAAAATGTCCAAATTGGGTCCAATTAGCCAGTTTCCCTCCCCGGTGTCACGTGACTCGTTAGTGTTACAAGGTCTCAGGTGTGAATGGGGAGCAGGTGTATTACATTTAGTGTTATCACTCTCACTCTCTTATACTGGTCACTGGAAGTTCAACATAGCACCTCATGGCACAGAACTCTCTGAGGATCTGAAAAAAAGAATTGTTGCTCTACATAAAGATGGCCTAGGCTATGCAAAGGCTGCCAAGACTCTGAAACTGAGCTGCAGCATGGTGGCCAAGAGAATACAGCTTTTTAATAGGACAGATTCCACTCAGAACAGGCCTCGCCATGGTTAACCAAAGATGATGAGTGCATGTGCTCAGTGTCATATTCAGAGGTCGTCTTTGGGAAACAGACTTATGAGTGCTGCCAACATTGCTGCAGAGGTTGAAGATGTTAGCCTGTCAGTGCTCAGACTATATGCCACACACTGCATCAAATTGGTCTGCATGGCTGTCATCCCAGAAGAAAGCCTCTTCTAAAGAAGCCCACGAACAGTTTGCTGAAGACAAGCAGACTAAGGACATGGATTACTGGAACCATGTCCTGTGGTTTGATCAGACCAAGATAAACTTATTTGGTTCAGATGGTGTCAAGCGTGTGTGGCAGCAACCAGGTAAGGATTATAAAGACAAGTGTGTCTTGCCTACAGTCAAGCATGGTAGTGGGAGTGTCATGGTCTGGGGCTGTGACAAGTACCTTGTAGTAGAGCCTGACTTAGGTAGGAGGAGACCACTCATACAGCTCTGTTTCCGGGGCCCTGGAGTGGAGACAGTAGCCCCAAGAACGCAGTGGAGTAGAAGTGCCTTTGCGGTTGTTGCAGCAGTGAAACAGCTGAAGCTGGTTAGTCCAGGCACTGGATGGGTGGGTAAGAGGCAGGCTGAGACAGGGTGAACAGGCCGGGTCAGCTGCAGGCAGACAGGTATATCAGAGGACAGGCAAAGAGGATGGTCGGTGGACAGGCTGAGGTCGGCAACAGGTAGCAAGTTAGGGGGTCCAAAAACAGAGTCATGGCAGGCCAAGGTCAGGGTTGGAGAGGGACGGATAGTCAGACGGAGTCGGGTCAGATGCAGGTACAAGCAGGATGCAGAGAAAATACACTAAAGCTGCAGATCAAACAGCAAGGTCTGTGTGCTGCTGAGATGTTTAAATAGGTCAGCCTGGTGCCAATTACTGAAATTACTCTGCACAATGTTAACCCTTAGGTACCCCCTTGCAGGGTGGCTGGTCCATGACAGGCTGCATGAGTGCTGCCGGCACTGGGGAGCTACAGTTCATTGAGGGAACCATGAATGTCAACATGTACTGTGACATACTGAAGCAGAGAATGATCCCCTCCCTTAGGAGACTGGGCCACAGGGCAGTATTCCAACATGATAACTACCCCAAACACACCTCCAAGACAACCACTGCTTTGCTAAAGAAGCAGGGGGTAAAGGTGATGGACTGGCCAAGCATGTCTCCAGACCTAAACCTACTGAGCATCTGTGGGGCATTCTCAAATGAAAGATGGAGGAGCGCAAGGTGTCTAACATCCATCAGCTCCATGATGTCCTCATGGAGGAGTGGAAGAGGACACTAGTGGCAACCTGTGAAGCTCTGGTGAACTCCATGCCAAAGATGATTAAGGCAGTGCTGGAAAACAACAGTGGCCACACAAAATATTGACACTTTGGGCCCAATTTGAACATTTTCACTTAGGGGTGTACTCACTTTTGTTGCCAGTGGTTTATAGACATTAATAGTTGTGTGTTGAGTTATTTTGAGGAGACAGCAAATGTACACTGTTATACAAGCTGTACACTCACTACTTTACATTGTAGCAAAATGGAATTTCTTCAGTGTTGCCACATAAAAAGATATAATAAAATATTTACAAAAATGTGAGGGGTGTACTCACTTTTGTGAGATACTTTATATATATATATATATATATATATACAGTGGGGCAAAAAAGTATTTAGTCAACCACCAATTGTGCAAGTTCTCCCACTTAAAAAGATGAGAGAGGCCTGTCATTTTCATCATAGGTACACTTCAACTATGAGAGACAGAATGAACAAAATTCAGAAAATCACATTGATTTTTAAAGAATTTATTTGCAAATTATGGTGGAAAATAAGTATTTGGTCAATAACAAAAGTTCATCTCAATACTTTGTTATATACCCTTTGTTGGCAATGACAGAGGTCAAACGTTTTCTGTAAGTCTCCACAAGGTTTTTATACACTGTTGCTGGTAGTTTGGCCCATTCCTCCATGCAGATCTCCTCTAGAGCAGTGATGTTTTGGGGCTGTCGCTGGGCAACACAGATTTTCAACTCACGCCAAAGATTTTCTATGGGGTTGAGATCTGGAGACTGGCTAGGCCACTCCAGGACCTTGAAATGCTTCTTACGAAGCCACTCCTTCGTTGCGCGGGCAGTGTGTTTGGGATCATTGTCATGCTGAAAGACCCAGCCATGGTTCATCTTCAATGCCCTTGCTGATGGAAGGAGGTTTTTACTCAAAATCTCACGATACATGGCCCCATTCATTATTTCCTTTACACGGATCAGTCGTCCTGGTTCCTTTGCAGAAAAACAACCCCAAAGCATGATGTTTCCACCCCCATGCTTCACAGTAGGTATGGTGTTCTTTGGATGCAACTCAGCATTCTTTCTCCTCCAAACACAAGAAGTTGAGTTTTTACCAAAAAGTTCTATTTTGGTTTCATCTGACCACATGACATTCTCCCAATCCTCTTCTGGATCATCCAAATGCTCTCTAGCAAACTTCAGATGGGCCCGGGCAACTACTGGCTTAAGCAGGGGGACACGTCTGGCACTGCAGGATTTGAGTCCCTGGCGGCGTAGTGTGTTACTGATGGTAGTCCCAGCTTTCTGCAGGTCATTCACTAGGTCTCCCCGTGTGGTTCTGGGATTTTTGCTCACCATTCTTGTGATCATTTTGACCCCAAGGGGTGAGATCTTGCATGGAGCCCCAAATCGAGTGAGATTATCAGTGGTCTTGTATGTCTTCCATTTTCTAATAATTGCTCCCACACTTGATTTCTTCACACCAAGCTGCTTACCTATTGCAGATTCGGTCTTCCCAGCCTGGTGCAGGTCTACAATTTTGTTTCTGGTGTCCTTTGACAGCTCTTTGGTCTTGGCCATAGTGGAGTTTGGAGTCTGACTGTTTGAGGTTGTGGACAGATGTCTTTTATACTGATAACGAGTTCAAACAGGTGTCATTAATACAGGTAACGAGTGGAGGACAGAGGAGCCTCTTAAAGAAGAAGTTACAGGTCTGTGAGAGTCAGAAATCTTGCTTTTTTGTAGGTGACCAAATACTTATTTTCCACCATCATTTGCAAATAAATTCTTTAAAAATCAGACAATCTGATTTTCCGGATTTTTTTTTTCTCATTCTGTCTCACATAGTTGAAGTGAACCTATGATGAAAATTACAGGCCTCGCTCATCTTTTTAAGTGGGAGAACTTGCACAATTGGTGGCTGACTAAATACTTTTTTGCCCCACTATATAAATATATACAGTATATATATATATATATATAAATAAAATAAGGGGGAGAGGGATATGTTCGGATTGAGGGTAGACGGAGGGGAACTGTTGATTGGAAATGAAACCCTATGCGTCCTCTGCAAGGACCAAGCCATATTTCTCAGAAAAGGTATATAAGAACCAGTAGAACCACTTTCTTCTAAATTTTCCTTCCTTGCCCTGTAGGGCTGCAATAATACTTTTCATGGAGTGGATCTCTGCCACCTTACCCAGCCACATCGAGAGTGGAGGGGGGTGACTCTTTCACAATGCTGATATACAGGCCTTGGCCGCATTCAAGAAATGGATCAATATGGAGTGTTTATATCTCTTTATCGAGAGATCAGGGAGGTTCCAAGGTTACTTGGCTGGATCTAAGCCCAGATCAAAGTCAGTTAGCCGCCTGATATAGTCTTTCACTTGAGTCCTCTTCTCCACAACACCAAAAGTGTTCACAGCGTCTGGATATATTTTCCTCAACGATGTAGGGACCTTGTATCAGCGAGTAAGGCTATTATATCCCAACTTTTAAAACTTGCTCACAAAAGACAAATAGTGATGTATTCTCTCTGTTTGGAAGAGAGCGTGAGTCCCAAATCTCTCTCCCACTTGAACAAAAATGGATGCACAAATCCCTCTGATGGGCAAAGGAGCATCTTATACCCTTCCGATACCCCATGAGAGGAGGGACCAGTTTCCAAACAAAGGTTATCAAAGGGAGTGTCAGATTGGGAAGATATCCTGTTGTGAGTCAAGTAGTAAGGAAATGTAGTAGTTGGTGTAGCTGCCAGGAAATCAGTGGTGGGTCAAATATCACCTGTATGTCTGACAAGGACTTCAGACCAGATCCAGATAGAAACTCTCTGAGGTGAAACTTGCCTACCTGAAGAAAGTTTCGAATGCCGGGTTACCGCAAACTTGCAGTAACCGGGAAACCCCTTCCCCCTGTGTATGAAACCATGAGCTGTGTTGCACAACCCTCAGGGTCAGTCCAATGAGGGGATAATGTTTAAAGGACCCCAAAAAGATTACAGTTTATCCACAGTAAACAGTGGAGAGGTATATCAGTGCATGACTGTTCGATTTCAAGCCACTGTTTATAATCACTGTCTCTGCACCAGGCAAGTACTCTGGCTAGGTGATCTGCCCAATAGTAGCAAAGCGGATCAGGAAAGGCCATTCCCCCATGTATTTTGGGTAAGGTCAGGTAGAAATGAGACAATCTGGGGTGTGTTTTTGCCCACACAAGCCATATAAATACAGTGCCTTGCGAAAGTATTCGGCCCCCTTTGAACTTTGCGACCTTTTGCCACATTTCAGGCTTCAAACATAAAGATATAAAACTGTAATTTTTGTGAAGAATCAACAACAAGTGGGACACAATCATGAAGTGGAACGAAATTTATTGGATATTTCAAACTTTTTTAACAAATAAAAAACTGAAAAATTGGGCGTGCAAAATTATTCAGCCCCCTTAAGTTAATACTTTGCAGCGCCACCTTTTGCTGTGATTACAGCTGTAAGTCGCTTGGGGTATGTCTCTATCAGTTTTGCACATCGAGAGACTGAAATTTTTGCCCATTCCTCCTTGCAAAACAGCTCGAGCTCAGTGAGGTTGGATGGAGAGCATTTGTGAACAGCAGTTTTCAGTTCTTTCCACAGAAAGCCGGAGTGCTTTCACACTGGGGCAGTGCGTTTGCAGGACGTTAGAAAAAGTCCTGCAAGCCGCATCTTTGGAGCGATGCGGTGATCGGTAATATATAGCTCCTCCACCGCCCCTTCCCATTGAAAACAATGGGGTAGCGCTTCCGAAGCGGCTGCACACCGCCTGAGAAGAGGGGGCACTTTAAACCCTGTTTTAACCCCTTCTGGGGGGTTAAAAGAGCACCCCTCCCACCGCTCTAACAGCGGTAAATCCCCACTGTGACTAGCGGGGATTTACCACTAACGCCCCACCGCCCCCAGTGTGAAAGTACCCTAAAAAAAGTCCTGCAAGCCGCATCTGTGCAGCGGTGTGGAATCGGTGTATTCACCGCTCCTATACCACCCCTGCCCATTGAAAACAATTGGATTCAGGTCTGGACTTTGACTTGGCCATTCTAACACCTGGATATGTTTATTTGTAAACCATTCCATTGTAGATTTTGCATTATGTTTTGGATCATTGTCTTGTTGGAAGACAAATCTCCGTCCCAGTCTCAGGTCTTTTGCAGACTCCATCAGGTTTCCTTCCAGAATGATCCTGTATTTGGCTCCATCCATCTTCACATCAATTTTAACCATCTTCCCTGTCCCTGCTGAAGAAAAGCAGGCCCAAACCATGATGCTGCCACCACCATGTTTGACAGTGGGGATGGTGTGTTCAGGGTGATGAGCTGTGTTGCTTTTACGCCAAACATAACGTTTTGCATTGTTGCCAAAAAGTTCGATTTTGGTTTCATCTGACCAGAGCACCTTCTTCCACATGTTTGGTGTGTCTCCCAGGTGGCTTGTGGCAAACTTTAAACGACACTTTTTATGGATATCTTTAAGAAATTGCTTTCTTCTTGCCACTCTTCCATAAAGGCCAGATTTGTGCAGTATACGACTGATTGTTGTCCTATGGACAGAGTCTCCCACCTCAGCTGTAGATCTCTGCAGTTCATCCAGAGTGATCATGGGCCTCTTGGCTGCATCTCTGATCAGTCTTCTCCTTGTATGAGCTGAAAGTTTAGAGGGACGGCCAGGTCTTGGTAGATTTGCAGTGGTCTGATACTCCTTCCATTTCAATATTATCGCTTGCACAGTGCTCCTTGGGATGTTTAAAGCTTGGGAAATCTTTTTGTATCCAAATTCGGCTTTAAACTTCTCCACAACAGTATCTGGGACCTGCCTGGTGTGCTCCTTGTTCTTCATGATTCTCTGCGCTTTAAACGGACCTCTGAGACTATCACAGTGCAGGTGCATTTATACGGAGACTTGATTACACACAGGTGGATTCTATTTATCATCATTAGTCATTGAGGTCAACATTGGATCATTCAGAGATCCTCACTGAACTTCTGGAGAGAGTTTGCTGCCATGAAAGTAAAGGGGCTGAATAATTTTGCACGCCCAATTTTTCAGTTTTTTATTTGTTAAAAAAGTTTGAAATATCCAATAAATTTCGTTCCACTTCATGATTGTGTCCCACTTGTTGTTGATTCTTCACAAAAAATTTGTTTTATATCTTTATGTTTGAAGCCTGAAATGTGGCAAAAGGTTGCAAAGTTCAAAGGGGGCCGAATACTTTCGCAAGGCACTGTATACTGTGAACCGATTTCAAGAAAGATGGAGGAATGAAGACAGGCAAGGTCTGAAAAAGGTATAACACCCAGGGCATGAAGTTCATTTTAAGGGTCGTGTTTCTACCTAGCCAAGTGTACGAGTTTTAATGCCATTTACAAAGGTCATCTGTGATTACCTGCAGCATGGGTAGGAAGTTGGCCACATGGATCCCATTTATCATTGGAGTTATATTTACCCCCAGGTAAGTGGTAAGATAAGAGGATGCCCACGGGAATGAAAATGAGAACTGCAAGGCCTGAACGCGTTTGAAACTGACAGGAAGTTGGGGAGAGTGACTTCCGGGTTTGCGACAAAGAACGTCATGTCATCTGCGAATGCCGCCACCTTCTGCTCCATCTGTCGTACTTGGAAACCTTTCAAGTCTAAGTAGCGGTGAACATGCCTCAGCAGGGGTTCAAAGGTCGGAATGAAAATTAGTGGAGACAGGGGGCACCCTTGCCTTGTACCATAACTCAAGAGAAAAAAGGCAGAAATAGCATTGTTGGCCCTCACTGCCGCAGAAGGGATAGAGTAAATGGTATCCATCCATCTGCGAAAATTGTCTACCCCACACTGATATGGCTCAGGGTCTCCTTGAGGAGAGTCCAGTTCACCCTGTCAAAGGCTTTCTCTCCATCAAACAAAAGCAGACACTGCGGAATACGGAATGGGCTAAGTGGGTAATATCAGGCTCCCTAGTTGTGTTGTGTTTTGCCTCTTTGGTGGGCATAAATGGTGGAAGACCTCCTGAAGCAGAGTCTGCAGGAAAGGATCTTGGTAAAAATTTCCAAGTCTTAATGGAATTTTAAATGTGCATAAATAAAGATTGTATTTTTTTTTTTTTTTTTATAGAAAAAATGTGTGTGGTGCCCATAGTCCATGGACTGGGGTCCAATGATTCTTTTTATTTATATTCATTAAATCTGGCAACCAGTTCATCATCTTATAAGGTTTACAGTCAACGTTTGCCTAAGTATTAGTTGGTATATATAGAGAGTCACATAATGTTCTCTAGTCTTTTGTTAGCGAAGTTACAAATTACATTATCAATCCATATAGAGGGAATTTAAAGTGTGTTTATAGACAGTTTTTTTGGGTTCGTTTTAGATGGAGTAGGAAAAGCAAAACCTCCTGGAGGTTTACTTTTTGTTTTCTGTGTTCCACTGTGAAGAATTCCCTTCACTTCCTGTGCTGAAGACGGAGCAGGAAGACCCCTTTCACGCCAAGACGTTTTTCAGGTGCTTTTGCTCTAAAAATAGCGACTAAAAATCGCCCGAAAAACTCCCCCCAATACACCCCAATGTGAAAGCCCATGTGCTTTCACACTGGGGCGGTACACTTGCGGGACGGTTAGACCCCTTTCACACTGAGGTGCTTTACAGGCGCTATTTAGCTAAAAATAGCGCCTGTAAAGTGCCTCAAAAGTCACTCCCCATCCACCCCAATGTGAAAGCCGGAGTGCTTTCACACTGGGGCAGTGCGTTTGCAGGACGTTAGAAAAAGTCCTGCAAGCCGCATCTTTGGAGCGATGCGGTGATCGGTAATATATAGCTCCTCCACCGCCCCTTCCCATTGAAAACAATGGGGTAGCGCTTCCGAAGCGGCTGCACACCGCCTGAGAAGAGCGGGCACTTTAAACCCCGGTTTAA
Source organism: Glandirana rugosa (assembly GCA_018402905.1). NCBI lineage: Eukaryota > Metazoa > Chordata > Amphibia > Anura > Ranidae > Glandirana > Glandirana rugosa. Next base: position 1,376,957 of record BLSH010226082.1, read on the forward strand.
CGCCTTCTGGGGGGATAAAAGAGCACCCCTCCCACCGCTATAACAGCGGTAAATCCCCACTGTGACTAGCGGGGATTTACCACTAATGCCCCACCGCCCCCAGTGTGAAAGTGCCCTATAAAAAGTCCTGCAAGCCGCATCTGTGCAGCGGTGTGGGAGCGGTTTATTCACCGCTCCTATACCACCCCTGCCCATTGAAAACAATGGGGCAGCGCTCCCGAAGCGCTAAACACCGCTTCGGGAGCTCCGCAAACCGACACTTTTGACCCCTGTTTAACCCCTTGTGGGGGGTTAAAACCGCCCCCGGTGTGAAAGGAGCCAAAGTGAAAGCAAATCTCTACAAAGTGAGCAGAACTCCCCTTTTAGACAGTTGTCACTGGTGAAGCAATTGAAAGACTTCTTTCCACCTTGTGCCTTCCCTTCAATTGTATAATTTTGGAATTTCCATCACCTTATGTCCAGATAAAAATGGTCACCAGGAAACAGACAGGGCACATCTACCCAGTGGGAACACAGAAAAATCAGTATCTTGAGAGGTTTTAACCCTTGCTACTCTATCCAAAATTAGAAAAAAGGCATTTGGCTACATATACATTTTAACTACAACCCCCAAAAAGTTACTCTGTCTGTATAACCCAACTATAGTTATAGGCTAAGATGGCCAACCAGGAGCATAGATATGAACACCTATGTATGCATGCACCCGTACGTATTGTATTTTGTGACTCACAGAGTAGTGGCTTGGGAACAGGATGGTAGCTGTGTATGAAGTCATATAACAAAAGTGTGGAGACATTCCCCTCTAATTAAACATAAAAGCACTGGGAAATTAATCTCATTTTATGGGTATACTTTACAAAGTATTGTGCTCTGGCTAACACTGTTTGATACAACTTACATTTGATGAGTCGGCTTAAGTATAATTTGACAAAATTAAAGTGCTCAACTCACAACTGATCCCAGTCTCCCCCTCATCTTAACCAGCCCAAGTCCCCATTATTACTACACATACTGTGACACCTGTCCAGCCTGGAGTTTTAGGTCATACAGACAGCCTGTTCCTCCTGAGCACTTCCATGTTTGGTACTCTGAGAGCTGTACAAGCAAGCAACCACCATTGAGAAAACTGCTATGTTTGGTGAGTATGCCTGTCAATAGAAACAAGAAAGCGGGCACTGAATGAAACTTCACAAAAAAATATGTATTGGGAGAGTTAATCTAATTACACATAAGGTATATAGGGACACATGGTGCCTTTTTCCTTGCTGTTCAAAACCATAACATAAATCTAATGAAGTTGTAACCTATTTTTAGAGTCAGACATCCTAGTTGATGGAAAGAAGTTTTGCTTTGAAGGTCTGAATGCCTTAACCCTTTAGATCTCTCAGCTTTCATCGCTCACCCAAACAGTTCTCTGTTTAGTTTGTACTGTATGCTTTTAATTTTCTCCTTCTATTTCCTCTCATAGGTGGTTCTGTTCCTGTGGATTAGCTTAAATGTGACCTCTACATTAGACTTTGTACTGAATAGCATTAGTACATCATAAAAGCCACTTGCCCACATTTCTACCATTCCAGTTCATAATCCAAAAAAACATTAGATGCTATATTTAACCCCTAAAAATGCTCTGCTGGCCAGCCACACCGGAGACTGGAGATTGTCACCTCTAACAACGCCTGGTAATTGTTTACCGTGTCGCTACAAATAAAAGGGAAGTGGGAATATATACATTAAGCTCTTTGTGCTTCGGTGAACATTTGATGTCCTCAGACAAGTTGACAATGCTACACAACACAGCACTCAGCCTTATTCACATCACATTTCTCTGCAAAATGTTAGGAGACTGACAGCCAAAGCCATTCAATGGTTACATAAATTGTTGTATGAATATTACATTTATGAGTTGGTGCAGAGTCACTTAATTACAAGGCTAAATGAAGGACTTGAAGTTGAAGTCCGGCCAGGAAACGCCCCTAGCCTAGCTAATCTGCCCAGTCATTAAAAATATGTCAATGGCCCAAATGCTTACTTGGATTAGTGGTTATGAGATGCATAAGGCACCACGTTTACTTTCTTGTGGACTGTAGAGTGGTAGGATCTTTCTGTCCCCCATTGCTGCCTGGTGACCTGGATACATCCTATTGAGTTAACTTTCTGGCAGCGGTGTGATGATGTTACAACGAGGGACAGTGACAAGACTGGAAAGTGATGGTGATGCACTCTGAAGAGAGGCAGCACATATAGTAAAGTGAAGGTGAATTCAGGAAGATTACATTAACAAAGGGATCACCAGCAGCAAGCTCAATGGTGAGAGGTTTTAACTAATTGTGGGATCCTTAAATTTGCAACTGTAAGTTGCAGAGCAAAATATTAGGCAATAGACAGACATTTGGTTGGACTATTCAATAAAACTCTTCCAAGCAAGATAAAATCGGTCTAATGTATATAAGGGTCTGTAAGTACATTCTTGTAAGTATGCCACCTAATAGCATGTCCAGTAGCCCCAGTGAGGAAGCAACCATCATTCTTGGTCATTACAAAGAGAGAATGGGGAAAGAAAGAGGGGAAAAAAAAAAACTGATTCTCTCTATGGTGTGTGCTGTCCCATCATATTTTGCTGGTTATGGTAAAAATAAAAGCGGCCATCAAAATAAATGGATGTACAGCACGTGGGGCTGTACACAACAGTACCACTGATAGCCACCTCGGTATATTAAAGAGGACTAAAAAACGAGACATATATCTCAATTATTGTATGTTTATTATAATTATGAATACAAAAATCTTGAATAAAAGACAAAAAAGGCATGTAACCTCCTACACCACATAAGCACCGAAAAAAATGGCATATAGCAAAATTATACAACAATTAAATAGTGAAGTGTAATTGCGCAAGAAACACTGCAATAAACTCAAAAACCAAAAAACTAAAATTAAAACCCAAAAGAGGGAGGTCCGGACGTCAATCCCCACTCACATCCAACCCATCCATACCACACACCATCATGCATACGTGGACTCCAATAACTGGAATGATACTTCAAAGCATGTGTGAAGATACTGGGGCAGATAAGCAGCAGAGCTCAAACCACTATGAATAAAATATATTGGCGGTGCAAAAAGGCTCAGATCCTGGACATAGGATAGTGGTTAAAGTTCAGAGAAAAAACTGAAGATGTATGCATGTATCAATGTAAGTTGGAGCCAAAAAATTAGTGCAAAGACCGTTCAGTCCAGGCTTCTGTGTAATCAACAGGGCAAAATGGCCGGTGGTTCTCTTATAGGGGATCAAAGATACATCAAAAAAGCCAGAAAATAAGGTGAACAAAGTGACCTGTGCAGTACTGACAATGAGGTGATCCAAGGGAGGCTATATAGCGAGGTGACCAATAAGTCCGTACGGACGTGAACTCGGTCAATGCAATCCAATGCAAGGCAATTGAAACGGTCTTACCCTTATGTGTATGCCTCTCCTTAACCAGTTAACAACCGCCCTATAGACAAAAGACGTCTACAGGGCGGTTGCTTAATTCTGGGAGGACGTCAGAATCGCGCTTCCCGCGCGCCCCCAGGGGCGCGCACACGGGAACATCCGTGACTGATCACGGATCGTGGTGAATGGCCGCTGTGAGTGGCCTTTTACCACGTGATCGCGCCGTCAAATGATGGCGTGATCACATGTAAACAAGCCGGCGGAAGCGCTGGCTTTTCTCTCTCCTCTCCGCACCGATTGGTTCATTGTGAGAGGAGAGAGGGGGGAGAGAGGAGGTGCTGCAGTGCTGTGGGCGATGTGTAATGCCCACAGCGTTACTAAGTGACACAATGCACCCCCACCATCCATTTACCACCCATCCAGCCATCATCACCCAGCCATCCCCCACCCACCCAGCCATCTTCACCCATCCATCCACCCCCCACCCATCCTCACCCAATCCATCCTCACCCACACATCCATCCGTGCTAATACCCTGCCCATCTTTGCCACTACAGTGCCTATCCATGCCACCACAGTGCCTCACAATAGTGTAAAAGATGGTCAAATTAGATTCTAAATGTATGCCCCTAGAACACCTGACGGTGCTCCCTGCATGTTGGGCCTCTGTATGTGGTCAGGCTGTGTAAAAGTGTCACACATGTGGTATCGCCATACTCGGGAGGAGTAGCAGAATATATTTTAGGGTGTCATTTTTGCTAGGTACATGCTGTGTGTTAGAAATATTGTATAAATGGACAACTTTGTGTAAAAAAAAATGCGTTTTCAGTTTCTTTCCACATTTTCCAAAACTTGTGGAAAAAATGATATGTTCAAAAGACTCACTATGCCTCCTAGAATATACGTTGGGGTGTTTACTTTCCAAAATGGGGTCATTTTTTGGGCGTTTCCATTGTCCTGGTGCTCCAGGACCTTCAAAAGTGCAAGAGGTAGTCAAGAAATTATATGTGCAATTTATGCTCCTAGAACGCCTGATGGCGCTCCCTACATGTTGGGCCTTTGTATGTGGCCAGGCTGTGTAAAAGACTCAAACATGTGGTATTGCCATACTCAGGAGTAGTAGAATGTGTTTTGGTGTGTAATTTGTGGTATGCAAGTGCTGGGTGTGAGAAATAACCCGTTAACATATGACAATTTTGGGGGAAAAAAATAAATAAATGTTGCAAAGAATTGTGGGAAAAAAATTACAACTTCAAAAAATTCACCATAACTCTTACTAAATACCTTGGAATGTCTACTTTCCAAGAAGGGGTAATTTGGGGGGTATTTGTACTTTCCTGGCTTGTTAGGGTCTCAGGAAATAAGATAGGCCGTCAGTACATCAGGTGTGATCAATATTCAGTGATTGGCACCATAGCTTGTAGACTCTATAACTTTCACAAAGACCAAATAATATCCACGAATTTGGTTTTTTTTTTTTTTTTTTACCAAAGATAGGTAGCAGTATAAATTTTGGCCAAAATTTATGAAGAAAAATTACTAATTTGCAAAATTTTATAACAGAAACTAAGAAAAATTCTTTTTTTACAAAATTTTCAGTCTTTTTTTAATTATAGCGCAAAAAAATAAAAAATCCAGCAATGATTAAATACCACCAAAAGAAAGCTCTATTTGTGTGAAAAAAAGGACGCAAATTTCATATGGGTACAGTGTTGCATGACTGCGTAATTGTCATTCAAAGTGTGAGAGCACTGAAAGCTGAAAATTGGTCTGGTTGTTAAGGGGGTTTAAGTGCCCAGTGGTCAAGTGGTTAAACAATCGTGTCTGTAGACGTCTCCAGCAATGGTACTTGTAGGCAAGGAGCCGAACGCTCGTTGTCTCACTGGCTACAATGATGATCCGTTTGTTATCCAACAAGAGACTCTATGCTGTAGTGTAGCGTGGGCCAAACGATCCTTCGTAGCCCCAATGGAACGGAAGGTTAGATGGAGTAAAGACTGACGCCGGACATGACGTCAACGCGTTTCGCTGGATAGACCAGCTTCTTAAGGACTAGCGCCCCCTAGTGCTGGTGAAGTTTAAATATACCCCATGAGCCAATGCACAGCAGATTGCTAATGGGGGTGGGAACGTTCGTAACAGTCATTCACTCATATAGAACCACTTTCAGGTGATTGTATTAAAGGTATACAAACCCAAAAAGGTAAAAGAGCAAGGTTACTGGCAGGATCAAAAAAAAAAATGATATTTCATACATTATCAGGGAAAACCTGTAAATTCAGTTCAGTATTCAGGCCTCTTGGCCGTAGTGAACCCAATTTATAAAACCAGGATTTCTCTTTACGTTGAAGGATTCTATCAAAGTCTTCCCTGCGCCTACTTAATTTCGTTGCATAGATTCCCTTAATTTTAGCCCCAGATAGCTTGGAATCATGGCACATAAGGTAGTGTTGCGCCAAGGGACTATTGGGTCCTTATTCTTGATACTACAGAGATGTTCGCCCATTCGAATTTTCAATTGGCGTTTCGTCTTACCCACGTAAATCAAATTGCAGGGACATGTCCACATGTAGATCACGCGTGTTGTAGCACAATTTATAAGGCCATAAATTTTATATGCCTTCTTACATTCTGCGTCCGTAAACTGGTGAGTTCTTTCTACGAACGTACAGATTTGGCAGTGCCCACATGTGAACATGACCCTGCTTTGTGGATAAGACGTCAGCCAGGTGTCGTCTGAGGATGGTACGTACTCAGATCTAGTCAAAAGATCAGATAAATATGGGGCCCTCCTGGCCACCATATGTGGATGGCTTCCTACAATTTTGACCAGGATTGGACACTGAGTTAGTGATGACCAATGCTTGGCCAAAATGTCCCTTAATACCGGTCATTGTGTCCCAAATTCACTGATAAAGCGCACTGGTTCCTTTCCTGCTTCCTGTGTGGTGACTACCCTTTCACTCAGCAAACTTCTACGGTCAGTCTCCATGGCTCTTCATTTAGCTTTTTTTAGGACTTTATGAGAGTATCCCCTCTCACGAAAGAGGGAATACATCTCCAATGCCTCTTTTTTGAACTCCTCATCTGTTGAACAGTTCCTCAGAATCCGGAGGAACTGGCCAACAGGAGTGCCTTGTTTCAATCTATATGGATGGAAGCTGTCTGCCCTCAGTAAAGTATTAGCGGCCGTTGGTTTGCGATAAGTGCTGGTTGTAATCTTGCCATTACGTTTAGATACCCAAACGTCCAAGAAGGGGATAGCGGAGACATCACAGCTATACGTCAACTTAATGTTACGTAGGTTGGAATTCAATCCATCAATAAATAAGGATTGTTCATCTTGCGTGCCTTTCCAGATCATTAGAACATCCATAGATCCACATGTTCAATAAAGGCTGCTTCCGTATAAACATTGGACTCCTCCCATAGGCCCAAATGCAGGCACGCATATGAGGGAGCCCATGAATCTTTCAACGTAAAGAGAAATCCTGGATTTGTAAATTGGGTTCACTTCGGCCAAGAGGCCTGAATACTGAACTGAATTTACAGGTTTTCCTTGATAATGTATGAAATATATAATTTATTTTTTTTTTTATCCTGCCAGTAACCTCGCTCTTTTCCCTTTTTGGGTTTGTATACCTTTAATGCAATCACCTGAAAGTGGTTCTATATGAGTGAATGACTGTTACGAACGTTCCCACCCCCATTAGCAATCTGCTGTGCATTGGCTCATGGGGTGTATTTAAACGTCACCAGCACTAGGGGGCGCTAGTCCTGAAGAAGCTGGTCTATCCAGCAAAACGCGTTGACGTCATGTCCGGCGTCAGTCTTTGCACCAGCTAACCTTCCATTTCCATCGGGGCTACGAAGGATCGTTTGGCCCACGCTACACTAAAACATAGAGTCTCTTGTTGGATCACGAACGGATCATCATTGTAGCCAGTGAGATAACGAGTGGTCGGCTCCTTGCCTACAAGTACCATTGCTGGAGACATCTACAGACACGATCGTTTAAGGAGAGGCATACACATAAGGGTGAGACCGTTTCAATTGCCTTGCATTGGATTGCATTGACTGAGTTCACGTCCGTACGGACTTATTGGTCACCCCGCTATATAGCCTCCCTTGGAACACTCATTATTGTGTCTCCACATATGTGCACATCCAACTACCTCATTGTCAGTACTGCACAGGTCACTTTGTTCACCTTATTTCCTGGCTTTTTTGATGCATCTTTGATCCCATATAAGAGAACCACTGGCCATTTTGCCCTGTTGATTACACAGAAGCCTGGACTGAACGGTCTTTGCACTAATTTTGTGGCTCCAACTTACATTGATGCATGCATCCATCTTCAGTTTTTTCTCTGAACTTTAGCCACTATCCTATATCCAGTATCTGAGCCTTTTTGCACTGCCAATATATTTTATTCATAGTGGTTTGAGCTCTTCTGCTTATCTGCCCCAGTATCTTCACACATGCTTTGAAGTATCATTCCAGTTATTGGAGTCCACGTATGCATGATGGTGTGTGGTATGGATGGGTTGGATGTGAGTGGGGATTGACGTCGGGACCTCCCTCTTTTAGGTTTTAATTTTTGTTTTTTGGTTTTTGAGTTTATTGCAGTGTTTCTTGCGCAATCACACTTCACTATTTAATTGTTGTATAATTTTGCTATATGCCATTTTTTTCAGTGTTTATGTGGTGTAGGAGGTTACATGCCTTTTTTGTCTTTTATTCAAGATTTTTGTATTCATAATTATAATAAACATACAATAATTGAGATATATGTCTCGTTTTTTGGTCCTCTTTAATATACCCCGTTGGCTATCAGTGGTACTGTTGTGTAGAGCCCCACGTGCTGTACATCCATTTGTTTTGATGGTTCCTTTTTGCCACTTGCCCCAGGTTTATTTTCAGGTGTCCTGAGTGGGTTTAGAAACTGGACAATATTCATCCTATGGGTCTCTGGCTTAACTTGTTTTTTTGTTAAAAATAAAAGGGGGCAGAGTTTTAGGACTCTCTTATTTGTGGTTGAGACCCATAGTCTATACAAAATCCACATTTAAGAGCACTTTTCTGACTGGTCTTTCAAGGCTGAGGTAAGATGTTCCATGCATTGTACGTGAATTATTCTGGTGAACCACTGCCCCTTACTATGTGGTTCCATTTGATTCCATTTTGCAGGTATACAAGCCTTTGCTGGATCTAAGAGGTGTTCAAAAGAGAGTTTTTGTGATGCTTAATGGATAGTGGCATATATCAAGTAATAAATTAAGTGTTTATCTGTTTATGGTTTATATATTAGCGACAGTTAATTGGATAATGAGCTGGAGAGACCAGCGTGACTGCTCCCCTTGCTTTTGGGATGTTGCACTGTTTATAGAAGCAATTGAGAACAAGAGGTAAAAAAATGTTGGGTCCTCAAAAAACAGGTATTGAGGTTGGGTTGAGTGCAAGAGAGGTTCATATAGCTAGAGGTGTCCAGGTCACTGTAGGAGGCAGCAAGGACTAACCAAGGTGGAACTGCGTATTTCTTTCAAGTCAGAGCAATGGTGGGAAGAAGCTACCTCAAGCTGAAAAAAGCAGGAACAGAGTGAAGGGTGTGCACACATGGCACTCTGGTTAGTTACACAGCACTTAACTGTCCAGCATATTAACCCTTTAAGTGGAAACCAACAGAAAAAGTGGGTAAAAAATGGACCTAGAAAGTACCAAACCCCACCCCAAATGGCATATTCATTAAACAGATTTCAGAAAATGTCACATGCAGAGCCCAGTGCCTGAAGTTCACATTCCAGACAGGCCCTGCAATCTTCAGTCCAGGGGGGTCTGGGTTTGGCCCCCAAAGCTATTGCTAAGGATACGCTAATATAGATAGCTGCCTAAAGAGGCCAGCCCAGCATTATGTGGATAAAGTGTTAATTGAAGAAAAATATTTAAAAAAGAGACATAAATAACAGAAATGGTACAAATATTCTCAATAGAGTAAAGGCGTCCATTCTCCTAGGTAAAAACTGGAGCATGATCGGAGAGGGAAGTACTATACCCGACTGGCCAATTTTTATTATAATATAATATAGGTATATAATATATAATTTTTGTATGTCAGTGTCCAATTCCTTCTGTGGGCAGCAGTATAACCTAAATGTCTTTGAATATCTCAACCCTGTGTCCTCTAATGAATGTGAAGGAAAAAAGGTTTGAAAGATAATACATGCCATTAAGAATTAATGTTAAGACATCAAATTAAAAATGAGACCAGAGCAACAGCAATCTGAGGCTTGCCTATGAAAATATATAGAAGTAATAAAAATTACTTTTTAAAGAATAAAAAAAAGACTTTATTACCAAAACATCAACAATTACAGTTCAGGAGTCTTTCCAGACATTGCAGAATACAACCCCTGAACATACAACATGCAATTTAAGGACTGTAAACTTTGGTTCTGAGTATTGGCAACTTAAAGGAAAACCTGCCAAGAAAGAAATATGTGAGCTGCCAATACAGACCTCCTT
>BLSH010226082.1:1398139-1411247 GCA_018402905.1 Glandirana rugosa
GATACCACCCACGACTTTTTAGTATGACGTACGTCCTGCAAAAAAGTAACGACGATCAATCTTACGAATCAACCCCCACAGTGACCTTCCTTTTTTGAAGAAATGCAACCACCATAGTCGCCGTCCTTTTTTTTTTGGACTCAACTACCATAATCACCTTCCTCTTTTATAGGGGGGTAGTCACACCACTGTGTACTGGGAGGAGGGCAGTGCTCTGTGTACTGGGGAGAGAGGTAGCAGGGGGATCTCTGTGTACTGGGTGGAGAGGGTCTGTATTAAAGGGGGATGAGCTTTTTTAGTGAGAAGGAGGGGCAGGGATGAGTGAAGAGCTCTGTACTGTGAGTGGGTGGAGGAGCTTTGTACTGGTGTTTCTTGCAGTGGCAACACTGATGGGGGGATATTTTCTCCTTCCACTAATACCATCAACTCAGGTTTTTTTTTTCCTGCCGCTGATACCACCAACGTAAAGAAGTTTTTTCCTTCCAGTGACACCCCCAACTAAGCATTCTAACTAGCAGCAATGAAAAAACGTCCTGCATGCAGTATGATTTTTCAGCACCCACCATAGTAAAACTTTGGTGTGAACTGCCATCATAGGAAAGAAGGCATTTTGCCTTACCTGTGCAGTGAGGCTGCACTATATAGCAGTCAGTGCACTGTGCAGCCTTACTGCAACTAAAGAGAACAGGCCCTTATTGTGTTCATCTGTGCTGTTACATGTAATTATCATGTAAACATAATTCTATGCATAGTTATAGTAATGTTTGTATAGCTAGTTATTACATTGCCATCTTGTGGTTGTTTTGGATATTGCACCTTTCCATTCTGTTTTCTAGTGTGTTCCCTCCCATCCTCTGTGAGGTAATTTCCTCTTCCTGGTTCACTCTGTTATGTAACTTCCTCTTCCTGTGTCCTCTCTCTGTCTCATGAAGAAGAACATGGCCACTCATGTTTTAGGCCTCACACAATCTGCTGGCATCCTAGGACACATTACCATATTTTGGCCTGCAGTTACCATCTTTCAACCATCTGCCACATTTGTTGTATGCTGTACCTGCTATTTGCAATAAATAGACGCTTATGGAAGAACCGGTGCTGGGGAGTTCAAGCTATCTGATAAAGACTGTCTACGGTGATTATATCTGCTTATACAGGCCAGGCATAGAGGTCTCAGCAAGGGATAAGTCACTATTACAAGAGTTGGAATCAGAATAGTCAAAACATGGTGGAATTCCTAAAGCCTGCTGTGTGGATGGGTAGTCAAAATGTGGTAGGATTCCTAAAGCCTGCTGTGTAGATTTGTATGTTTAATCTGCAATCAAGCTCAGTGCCATTCGCCATCCTTTGAAAGCACATGGTCGCACAAGCTTACTGCACTTCATCAGTGAATGTTAAAAACTGTTTCTCTGCATTGGACTGTGTTATCCCACCTGTCTAAGCTGCTGTTCGTTTTCTTAAAGAGACAGTAATCATTTTTTTGCAAAACTTGAAAAAATGTCTAGACAAGCTTCCGAACATTCTTTTAATCGCTGAATCTACACCAATACATCATGCCTCTGACCACACAGATGTATAGGGAGCAGATTCTGTGGATATTGGAGGGTAAAGTGTAAGACCCAAATGCACAATTATACCAACACAGAAACTTAGAGAAAACTACGAAACCACTAGAGATGAGTTCTGCAGCAAACTGCCTGAACTGTGAGACAAAATTACATATTGCATGTCAATCTTGCCATGCTGCAATCAACAAGCTGAATTGAGAAATTCTACATATCGCCTATCTGCAACATATGAGCGCTACCAGCGCCTGTCTGCAAAATACACAACTTTCTTAAAGGACTCTAATATAGAGGGCTCTTTAGCAGAACTATCTAAGACTGATGAACTAAACTAACAAAGAGATATCTTAGTGCAAGATGCCAAGGATAAGGCGGAACTCCGCAGGAGACCAGATCTCATAAATCCACATCTACAAAGCTTACAACACATTCTTCTAGATCTTCTCACTCTAGAAGCTCAACATTAACCACTTCAGCCCCGGAAGGATTTCCAGCTTTAGGACCGGTGCCCTTTTTGCGATTTGGCACTGCGTCGCTTTAACTGACAATTGTGCGGTCGTGCAACGTTGTACCAAAACGAAATTTGCGTCCTTTTTTTCCCACAAATAGAGCTTTCTTTTGGTGGTATTTGATCACCGCTGCGTCATTTCTGATCGCCACTATAAACAAAAGAAGAGCGACAATTTTGCAAAAAAAACAAAATTTCTTACTTTTTTCTAAAATACAAATCCAAAAAAAAAATATAAAAAAACATTTTTTTCATCGGTTTTGGCCGATTTATATTCTTCCTCATATTTGTGATAAAAAAAAATGCAATCTGCGTTTATTGATTGCTTTGCGCAAAAGTGGTCGCGTTTACGGATGACGAGAAATCATTTTTGGGGTATTTATTTTTTTTAAATGTTTTACTATTAATGGCGGCGATCTGCGATTTTTAGCGGTACTGCAATATTTCAGCGGACATGTCGGACCATTTTGACACTTTTTTGGGACCACTGGCATTTATACAGCGATCAGTGCTATAAAAATGCCCTGATTACTGTGTAAATGCCATTGGCAGTGAAGGGGTTAACCTGCAGGGGGCGCTCTAAGGGTTAACTATGTTCCCTGGGCGTGTTCTAACTGTATGGGGACTGCCCTAGCTGGGGTAAGGCAGTGGTCACAGCCTTCATGTACAGGAAGGCTGTGATCACAGCCCTTCCCCCTTCACAGAACGGAGGTCCGTGTTTACATACACGGACCTCCGCTCCTTCACTCCGGGGGGGGGGGGATCGCGGCGGCGCGCGCGCTCACTGTGCGCGATCAGGCGGCCGCCGTCAGATGACGGCGATTCGCCTTACAGAGCCACTTTGCCGCCGTCAAATGCCGATCGGCGGTCGGCAAGTGGTTAAGTGACAAGCTAATAGAGGCTCTTGCAAGTCTGGAAGCAAATAAAGTGTGAAGCTCATTTGCCAGAAAGGAAGCTGAGATAGCAGCTTACCAAGCAGAGATGACAGCTCACCAAGCAAAGATAGAAGCTCAGAACAAAGCTCACCAAGCAGAGATGACAGCACACCAAGCAGAGATAGAAGCTCAGAACAAAGCTCACCAAACAGAGATGGCAGCTCACCAAGCAAAGGCGGAATCCCAAATAAAAATTCTGCAAACAGAAAGGGAGGAAGTAGCTGCCCGAACAAGACTAAAGGTCCTTGAACAAGCAATGGGAGGAAGTATTAACTCGGACTGTTCCATTCCAACAGAAGAGGAAGATCCAATTGAACATACCAGTGAATATGTGCTAAGGCACAGTGCTTGCAATGATACAGAGTCATCTCTTGTACTGCCTACTAACATTACTGTTTGGACTCTCAACACAGAGACCTCTAACACGCACAATTCTGAGCCTCTTCAAGTCCACAAAGCAATCGTATTCACACAGCAAACCACATCACCTCTGGTCAACAACAAGGTAACTGCCAGCGACAAGCCACAGTTCAAGCAACAGCCAATAGAAGCCTTAGAGACTAAGCTAGATGTTCTTGCAACATCATTTTATCCTGGTAAACCTCACCCTTACTCACCAGAGAACTTTCACACCCAAGGGGTTCCACAAGTTACTTTGGCACCAAAGAGTGAGAAATCAGATCTGTCTGACTTCGCTACATATATGATTCACCGCAAGCTCATTAACATTAGCCTCTCAAGGTTCGACGACTGTCCAGAGAACTACCGAGCTTGGAGATCAACCTTCAAAGCTTCTATCGCTGATCTCAACCTGGGTCCAGAATCTGCAGATGGTGTTGAAAGACTGAGAGCAGTACATGTTGACTACCCAGATGCAGGTCTTGCTGCTGCATGGGCAAGACTTGAACAAACCTATGGTAGCTCTGAAGCCATAGAAAGTGCTCTATTCAAAAGACTGCAAAACTTTCCGAAAATAGGAAACAAAGATCAGCACAACCTTCGAGAACTAAGTGACCCCCTCATTGAGCTACAATTGACAAAGGCAGACCCTCATCTACCTGGGCTAAGCTACCTGGACACCGCCCATGGCGTGAACCCAGTGGTGTCTAAACTGCCATACAACCTGCAGGAGAAATGGGCACAACAGGGCTCAAGATATAAAAGAGACTATAACATATCCTTTCCTCCACTCTCATATTTTTGTAGGTTCATGAGTGAACAAGCCTGGATGAGAAATGATCCCAGCTTCAGTAAGTCTAGCTTGCCTGCATCATCATCATCATCAAGGTATGATAACTAAGCAGCTAAACACAGAGACTTATATAGAGCAGTATCTGCTAAAAAGACAGACATCTCCCCTCCCGTTTTAGCAAGAAGATTTTATGACGATCAGTGTTAGAGACCATAATCCAATCCCATCGCGGTTGAATAGTACACCTGGGGTTAGGCGACGGTGTGTGGTGTCTCTAGTTGCAGCGGATGTTGTCTGTCCAGCCGCATTGGGGACGCAGCGCATGCGCCGCCTTCTAGACGCTCGGGTGGAAGTGACGTCGGGAGAGCCTCGTGGCTCTGTCACTTCCGCCTGGACTGTTATTAAATGGACCGGGGACACGGTGTGGCATGGAGGCGTGGGCGCTCCGCCGACGTGTATCCCCGGTCCAAACTGAGCATTGGTGAGTAAGGCGACATGAGACGAATATTGGGGGTCTAGAAAGCAATAACGCAAGGTGGTATCAATGCATGCAGCAAGCTATTCACCATAGAAGTGAGGTCAGCCATGGGCTATTAGTGCTGTGAAGCACAGCAGCCTGGGGATGGACTTGGACCCCCCTCCTAGGGTGATAAAGGCATATATTCTCCCAGGGATGGCAATACTGCAAACCCCTGTGGATAAAAGCCTAATTAGGAGCTTGAATGAGCAATGACCACCTGTTGCATATGGCTTAAGCATGTCTTTAGACAGCACCCCCTTAGTACCATGTATCTATTTTACAGATGCAATTTCTTGGAATAAGGAGGATATTTTTGAGGGAATAGTCCAATACCCCCCAGATTGAGTGGGTGGATCTGGCACCGCCCACCTGAGAGTGGGGAGTGGGGATTTATCCCCCTGACCTGTCTGTGCAGCGCCAACTTGCTGATAAACCGATGGAGGAAGGGTGAGCACAGGATAATATAATGTCATATAATTGTAACATGCCTATGATGTATAATATGTGACTGATATCTTAATCAGTAGACAACTACAAGAAGTGGAATAATCCTGAAGAAGCAATAGTATTGCGAAACGTCTATAACTATTCCACCTCCTGATGTGTCAAATGCATTGTATTGTATATGTATGTATATGGATATGCATGTAAAATGTTAGTTACAAATCAATATACAATTTTATGAAGTATGGTTTTAAGAAATGGATATTAATAAAGACTTATTTTTTAAGCAATGGTAACATTGTGCTCACTTTGACCATAACCAATCCATTAAAGTCCCATGTGCATCTTTGATGAGGTTCTCGTCCAAACAACTGTTTTGATCTCACCTCCCGTATCCTCTCCCGCTCACCAGAGTGATTTACATAGTTAGTCAGGTTTAAAAGAAGACACAAGTCCATCCAGTTCAACCAAAAAAAAAAAAAACATTATATATAACCCAACAATCCCATATACAATCCTTTACCCACAGTTGATCCAGAGGAAGGCAAAAAACCCCAGCAAAGCATGATCCAATTTGCTATAATGGGGGGAAAAATTCCTTCCTGATCCCCTAAGAGGCAGTCGGATACATCCTGGATCAACTTTACCTAAAAATGTTAGTACCCAGTTATATTATTTACATTAAGGAAAGAAGCCAGGCCTTTTTTAAAGCAATCAACCGTGCTGGCCAAAACCACCTCTGGGGGGAGTCTATTCTACATTTTCACAGCTCTTACTGTGAAGAAACCTTTCCATATTTGTAGATGAAATCTTTTTTCCTGTAGACGTAAAGCGTGCCCCCTTGTCCTTTGTGATGACCTTAAAGTAAATATCTCAACACCAAGTTCACTATATGGACCACTAATATATTTGTACATGTTGATCATATCCCCTCTTAATCTCCTCTTCTCAAGAGAGAATAAATTCAGATCCTCTAATCTTTCCTCATAGCTGAGCTCCTCCATGCCTCTTATTAGTTTGGTTGCCCTTCTCTGCACTTTCTCCAGTTCCCCGATATCCTTTTTGAGAACTGGTGCCCAAAACGGAACTGCATATTCCAGATGAGGTCTTACTAATGATTTCTACAGGGGCAAAATAATGTCTCTATCTCTAGAGTCCATACCTCTCTTAATACAAGAAAGGATTTTGCTTGCTTTGGAAATCGCAGCTTGGCATTGCATGCCATTATTAAGCTTATGATCTACCAACACCCCCAGATCCTTCTCCACTATGGATTCCTCCAGTTGTACCTCCCCTAGTATGTATGATGCATGCATATTCTTAGCCCCTAAGTGCATAACTTTACATTTATAAACATTAAACCTCATTTGCCATATAGTCGCCCAATTAGACAGTGCATTGAGGTCTGCTTGTAAGTTGGAGACATCCTGCAAGGACGTTATTCCACTGCATAGCTTGGTGTCATCTTCAAACACTGAAATGGTACTTTTAATTCCAGACCCTATATCATTTATATATATATTGAAAAGTAAGGGTCCCACCACTGAACCTTGGGGTACACCACTGATAACCTTAGACCATTCAGAATAAGAATCATTAACCACTACTCTCTGAATTCGTTTTTTTTTTTAGCCAGTTTTCTATCCATTTACAAACTGATCTTTCCAAGCCTGTAGACCTTACCTTACACATTATCCGTGTGTGGGAAACGGTGTCAAACGCTTTTGCAAAATCCAAGTATACCACATCCACAGCCACCCCTCTGTCCAAGGTTTTACTTACCTCCTCATAAAAAGAAATCAGGGTTGTTTGACAACTTCTGTCTTTCTTGAATCCATGCTGTCTGTTGCTTAAAACATTTTTTTCCAGCAAGAACTCATCTATGTGGTCTTTTATTATATTCTCCAGTATCTTCCCAACTATAGACATTGAACTAACAGGTCTATAGTTACTTGGTAAAGACTGTGATCCCTTTTTAAATATGGGCACCACATTGGCCCTACGCCAATCCAGTGGTACTATTCCAGTCATTAATGAGTCCCTAAAAATTAGATACAATGGCTTTGAAATGACAGAGCTCAATTCCTTTAGGATCCGTGGATGGATGCCATCTGGTCCAGGTGCTTTATCTACCTTTATTCTGTCTAAATACTTCTGGACCATTTCACTTTTGAGCCATTGTCGATCATTTGGGGCTGTGTCACTACCACCCCCATCGTGGACATGAGCTCCCCCATCCAAAGAAAGTATTTAATAAGTTTGCCTTCTCTTTGTCCCCAGTCACGAACTCTAGATTATTTTGTAAAGTGCCTACATGCTCAGACCTGACATTTTTACTATTAATATATTTGAAGAATTTTTTGGGGTTTGTCCTACTATCTTTTGCAATCTGTCGCTCGTTGTGAATTTTTGCATCCTTGATTTCCTTTTTACATATTCTGTTATATTTGCAACATTTAAAAGATGATAGTGTTCCCTCATTTTTATATTTTTTAAATGCTCTTTTCTTATCATTTACACATTTTTTAACTTTGGCAGTGAGCCTTTTTAGCCCTTTAAATGTATTGCCCATGGGAATATATATTTTGCAGTGAGTTTGCATACAGTTTTTTTTAAAAATTCCCATTTCTGTTCATCAATGCCAATATTCCCTCCCAGTCTAAGTCCTGGAGAGCAGCCCTCATCTTTGAAAGCTTTGCTCTCTTAAAATTAAGTGTTTTTATCTTTCCCATGTGTGTTTGTTGCTTGCAGCTTACATTAAATGAAATCATGTTATGGTCACTGTTACCCAGATGTACTTTTATATGAATATTGGTAATAAGGTCTGCATGGTTTGAGATTACCAGGTCCAGCAAAGCATCATTCCTAGATGGGGCCTCAATAAACTGGACCATAAAAATGTCCTGTAATAGGTTTATAAATGTTTGCCCTTTAGCTGTCCCAGCAGTGCCATTACAGTTAATTTTCGGGTAGTTAAAATCCCCCATTATTATCACAGTCCCAGCCCTTGCAGCTCTTTCCATCCATGCAAGGAGCAGAGTCTCCACCTCCTCTTTAACACTGGGAGGTCTATAAAATTTGGGTGATAGAGATAAAGATCCAAATCGTCAATGCCCTATTCACAAAAAAACTCACCCTCTAAAAAAATGTCGTGGGCTTAGGACAAAGACTATCCAAGAACGCAGGAAGATTCTCCAGAAACTTGGAATATGCTATAGGTGCTGTGCTTCTTATGACCATTTTACTAAAAACTGTAAAGTTGCCATCAAGTGCACAATATGCAGTAGTGACAAACACGTTGCATTCTGCTCCACTTCCAGACAATCCACAGCAGCCATCTACGTTGAACCCTGCATCAATTCATGGCGGGGAGCAACAAAGCCAGGCTCCAGTCATTACAAACATCTCTTCTTCATGTACTGAGGTCTGTGGAGATGGATCAAGCCACAAATGCTGTGCCAAGGTATGTCTAGTCAAAATATATCCAAAGGATCAACCTGAGAAAGCTACCAGGATGTATCCCATAATAGATGAGCAGAGCAACAGATCCCTGGTCAAGCCTAAATTCTTTGAGATCTTTAGCATAAAGGGACATGCAACACCATGTACTCTCAACACTTGTTCTGGTCGAGTAGAAACCTCCGGCAGAAGGGCCAATGGGTTCATGGTCTCCATACCAAGGCAAAGAAGGGCATACCCTTGCCAACATTAGTTGAGTGTGGCCAAATTCCAGACAACAGGGAAGAAATTCCTACTCCAGAAGCTGCATATCACCATCCCCACTTAAGGCACCTGGTTACTGATATTCCTCCAATGGACATGGATGCTGAAATATTAGTTTTGCTGGGAAGAGACATTCTCAGAGTACATAAAGTGTGCCAGCAGTGCAACGGATCTGACAACACTCCATACGCAAAAAGACTTGATCTAGGCTGGGTAATATTGGGCGATGTATGCTTAAACAGAATGCAAATGTCATCTGAGATTAACTCCTTCAAGACTCACATGCTAAGAAATGGGCGTGCATCTCACTTTAGACCATGCCCTCATCGTTATGAAGTAAAAGAGAAGCCTCTTGACATCATCCAGGTATCTGATGTTACTCCCATCCCCTATGATGACAACTTAGGTAACAAAGTATTTTGTATTACACGCGCTGACAACAGAACAATCTTGTCAGTTGAAGATAGAGAGCAATAATGGACAGTGAACTCTTCAAAGATGAATCTAACAGCTGTGTTGCACCATTACCTCTTCGTGCTACAAGAGTCAGACTTCCAAATAATCGTGAACAAGCTTTATCCAGATTCAAGTAACTTCAGCGAATACTAAAAAACAGGCCCGAAATGAAGGAACATTTCATTGTATTTATGAAAAGGACCTCTTCTTGAACATGGCGAGTGCTGGTATTTGCCTTTCTTTGGAGTGTATCACCCATGTAAGCAAAAGGAAATCAGGGTAGTGTTTGATTCCAGTGCCAAGCATCAAGGTGTATTCCTGAACGATGTTCTTCTTACTGGTCCTAATCTAACCAACAAACTTGTAGGAGTCAGTTGCCATAACTGCAGACAGTGAACAAATGTTCCATTGCTTTATAGTAAGAAAAGACCATAGTAACTTCCTAAGATTTCTGTGGCACTGTGACAACAGCATAAACAATGAAGTGATTGAATACCACATGAAAGTACATGTATTTGGAAACAGTCACTCACCTGCTGTTGCAACATATGGTCTACGAAGGACTGCCCTTTATGGAGAAAAGGAGTATGGTGCAGATGCTCGACACTTGGTTAAGAGAGACTTCTACGTGGATGATGGACTCAAATCCTTACCCACAGAGGAAGAAGCCATAGACTCAAGCTATGCTTTCTGAAGCCAACCTCAGACTTCATAAGATTGCCTCAAACAGTGCTGCTGTGATTAAAGCCTTCCAGCCTGGTGATCATGCCATAGGATTTAAAGATTTAAATCTGGGAATGGACATGCCTCCTGTTCAGAGAAGGCTGGGCTTACAGTGGAACTTATTTAAAGACACCTTTGGCTTTCAAGTCAGCTCTGCAGACAAGCCATTCACCAAACGTGGTGTTCTGTCAGTGGTGTACAGTCTATACCAGGGGTGGCGAACACGCGGCTCTCGAGCCGCATGCGGCTCCCGGCCATAATGAATGCGGCTCTTTGCCTCTTATTATATTTTGTATATACTGTGGCTCTTTGGCAAGTTTCATGTTTCTCTCAGGGCGATCTCAGGCAGCTTGCATTGACTTCTATGATAGAAGTCTCCTCGCAAGCCGCCTTGAGATCGCCTCGAGCGCCGCTTCGCGCCGCATCGCGCTGATTCGCGCCGCATCGCGCCGCTTCGTCACTGCGTGGTGTGGCTCTCTGACTCTCACAGTTTAAAATTTTGGCTCTTTGTGTCTAACTTGTTCGCCACCCCTGGTCTATACGATCCACTGGGATTCGCGGCTCCCATCACCATACAAGGTAAATCCTTATTAAGACAACTATCCGAGACTATTCAAGATTGGGATGCTCCGCTACCTACAGACAAATATTCAAAGTGGAAGTCCTGGAAAAAATCTCTGCATGCCTCAGATGGAGTTTATATACCACGCTGCTACACTTCAGCTTCCCTTGCTACAAGTCAGAGAAAGGAGATTCACATCTTCTCAGATGCATCCACTGAGGCCATAGCAGCTGTTGCCTACCTCAAGGTAAGAGACTCTCACAATCAAACCCATGTAAGGTTTCTGTTTGACAAAGCTAAGTTAGCACCTAAGCCTGAGCACACAATTCCCAGGGTTAAACTTTGTGGGACTGTACTAGCCGTAGAAATTGCAGATTTTATACTGCGTGAGCTAGACATTCAAATAGATGACATTAAATTCTACACAGACATCTGGGTTGTTTTGGGCTACATATACAATCGGACAAAATGCTTTTATATCTATGTCAGCAACCGTGCAGATAGAATCAGAAAATCTTCATGCCTTGAACAATGGCATCATGTTCCGTTGGAGCATAATCCTGCAGATCATGCCACCAGATCAATGTCTGCACGTGCCTTTGCAAATTCTCCTTGGTTAACAGGACCTGAATTCCTGCTGGATCATTCCGAAAAAATTGCACCGGAGGTTTTCAGTCTTCTAGATCCTGACAACGATCTAGAGATTTGTCCAGAAGTCAAGACCTTTGCTGCTGATCTGAACCCTAACCTCCAAAAATTGGAGACCTTGTTCTGCTCAAGGACCAGCAAGCCGAAAGAACTGAATGGCCCATGGGACTCACACTAAAGGGGATCCCTAGTGATGATGGTATGGTACGTAAGGTAGAGATGAAGGTTGCCAGACAAGGAACTGTAAACACTTTCCTCGGACCCATCACAGAACTTGTTTTACTCTTGCCTTTTGGAGACTGAACTTGCTTACTTGGGTCTGTTGGATTCACTTTCTACCACAAGAAGAATGTGCCTTGAACTTTAAGTGACACTTCTTGATTCCTTATTGCAGTTTCTATTGTTGCATATACATGCATGTTATTTTTTTTTGTCTTTCAGGTCTTCAAGACAACTGCAAATTGCACAATGTTTATTTGCATTGCATAACTACCGTTAGCATGGTGGTATTTACAATACCAGACAGGGAGTGTGCTGTTACATGTAATTATCATGTAAACATAATTCTATGCATAGTTATAGTAATGTTTGTATAGCTGGTTATTACATTGCCAGCTTGTGGTTGTTTTGGATATTGCGCCTTTCCATTCTGTTTTCTAGTGTGTTCCCACCCATCCTCTGTGAGGTAATTTCCTCTTCCTGGTTCACTCTGTTATGTAACTTCCTCTTCATGTGTCCTCTCTCTGTCTCACGAAGAAGCACATGGCCACTCATGTTTTAGGCCTCACACAATCTGCTCGCATCCTAGGACACATTATCATGTTTTGACCTGCAGTTACCATCTTTCAACCATCTGCCACATTTGTTGTATGCTGTACCTGCTATTTGCTGATGAGTTCAAGCTATCTGATAAAGACTGTCTACGATTATATCTGCTTATACAGGCCAGGCATAGAGGTCTCAGCAAGGGATAAGTCACTATTACAACAAGTTGGAGTCAGAATATCAACTATACCCAACGTTCAGGAAACTTTAAGCACAGCCATGGTACACACAGCCATGTGCTCCAGGCACTATGCAATGCATACTTTGGATGATTTAGAAACTGTGCTGCTAGGCTGCCCACAGGCGGTTTGGTAAAACACATTGGACTTGATGAGCTTCCTTTGTGATTATAAGGCCTTTTCTGATGTGCTGCAGCAACCAGCAAACAATTTTAATGGAAAATGTCACAAAATGAGTGAATATGTTGTAATGATTTTCTTTGACAAGACTGTGTACAGCAACTGCACCAAAGTAGATGACACCAGTATGTAGGCATCCAGACTACATCCAACAGTCAAGTCCAGCTTTATAAAGCTGAGAAACCAAAGGTGAAAATAAAATAAAAGAGAGGGGGGGGGAGTGAACCTGTGTCTAAATACATAAACAACCGAAATGTAAATCTTGTATGAAACCAATAAACAGTTGTGATTAATATAAAGTCCTTGTGAAAGTCCTGATTCCGGGTAGAAAAAACAGTGTGCTAAGAATAAAGGTGGTGTAATTATCCCAAAGAAGAGATAACACAAAATACAACGGTGATGAATCCTGAGACAATTGAATGATGATGTCTGACAGTGTATATCCACAGCGAGCCAGCAGAATGAATAAGAAAACTCCAAATCTTTCAGAATGGAGGCTTACCAGAAAGTTGAAGGAAAAACGCCTTTGGGAATATGCCTGTGAGGCCACAAGGGTGTCCGGACTATCGGTCGCGTCACACTCTCCACAGCTCACTTTGCGTCACACATTCCGGGGGGGAGGTACTCTACACGGCGGGATGGCAGCCTGGC
>BLSH010226099.1:16045-26262 GCA_018402905.1 Glandirana rugosa
CACACGCTAGAGACTACAGACAATTCTAACCTGAAGACACTTTTTGTAAGGGGCGTGAGTCCTGTCCTTATGCCGAAACGTGGACACACGCTAGAGACTACACACCTTTCTAACCTGAAGGCACTTTTTGAAAAGGGCGTGAGTCCTGTCATTTTGAAGAATGGAAAACCTTCCTGTTATGGTAGGGAGTGTCAGACTCCTAGGAGTCCTATTCTCCTTATGCTACCAGGCCGTGGCAGGGAGTGTCAGACTCCAAGGAGTCCTATTCTCCTTATGCTACCAGGCCGTAGAAGATGAGGACATCACACAGTATAGTCCAGGAGAAAACCCGACTACCTCAAATGTCCATCCGGCACCACACAGTGTAGATGGACCATTGTATTCCTCTTATCCTGAGGA
Source organism: Glandirana rugosa (assembly GCA_018402905.1). Lineage (NCBI taxonomy): Eukaryota > Metazoa > Chordata > Amphibia > Anura > Ranidae > Glandirana > Glandirana rugosa. Next base: position 16,445 of record BLSH010226099.1, read on the forward strand.
TCCTCAGACTGTGAGGGACGGTGCCGGACCATCGTATTCCTCTTATCCTGAGGAACCTCAGACTGTGAGGGACGGTGCCGGACCATCGTATTCCTCTTATCCTGAGGATCCTCAGACTGTGAGGGATGGTATTGTCCTTCCAAAAGGTAAGAAGTTTTACTGTCCTGAGTGCGGGAAAAGTTTTTCACGGAAGTCCAATCTTTCCACACATCAGAGATCGCACACAGGTGCAAAGCCGTATTCCTGTCCTGAGTGCGGGGAATGTTTTTCACAGAAGTCCAATCTTAACAGACATCAGAGATCGCACACGGGTGAAAAGACGTTTTCCTGTCCTGAGTGCGGGAAATGTTTTTCACAGAAGTCCAGTCTTTCAGTACATCTGAGAATTCACACTGGAGAGAAAACATTTTCCTGTTCTGAGTGTGGCAGATGCTTTTTAAGGAAGTCCCATCTTTCAGTGCATCACAGAATACATACAGGAGAGAAGCCATATTCCTGTCTTGAGTGTGGAAAATGTTTTGTACAGAAATTGTTTCTTATCACACATCAAAGATCTCATACGAGGAATTGTCCAGGAGAAAACCCGGCTACCTCAAATGTCAATCCGGCACCACACAGTGTAGATGGACCATCGTATTCCTCTTATCCTGAGGAACCTCAGACTGTGAGGGATGGTGCCAGACCATCGTATTCCTCTTATCCTGAGGAACCTAAGACTGTGAGGGACGGTGCCGGACCATCGTATTCCTCTTATCCTGAGGAACCTCAGACTGTGAGGGGCGGTGCTATCCTTTCAACAGATAAGAAGTTTTCCTGTACTGAGTGTGGGAAGTGTTTTTTACAGAAGTGCTCTCTTTACAGACATCAGAGATTGCACAAGGATGAAAAGCCGTTTTCCTGTACTGAGTGCGGGAAGCGTTTTTTAAGGAAGGAGCAACTTTACACACATCAGAGATTGCACACGGGGGAAAAGCCGTTTTCCTGTCCTGAGTGCGGGAAATGTTTTTCACAAAAGTCCCATCTTTACATTCATCAGAGATTGCACACGGGAGAAAAGCCGTTTTCCTGTACTGAGTGCGGGAAATGTTTTTCAGTTAAGTCCTCTCTTTACAAACATCAGAGATTGCACCCGGGTGACAAGCCTTTTTCCTGTCCTGAGTGCGGGAAATGTTTTTCACAGAAGTCCCATCTTTACACACACCAGAGATTGCACACAGGTGAAAAGCCGTTTTCCTGTCCTGAGTGCGGGAAATGTTTCTCAAATAAGTTCAATCTTTACAGACATCAGAAATTGCACACGGGTGAAAAGTTTTTTTCCTGTCCTGAGTGTGGGAAATGTTTTGTACAAAAATCAGATCTTGTCACACATCAGAGAGTGCACACGGGTGAAAAGCCGTTTTTCTGTCCTGAGTGTGGGAAATGTTTTTCAGTTAAGTCCCATCTTTACACACATCAGAGATTGCACACGGGTGAAAAGCCGTTTTCCTGTCCTGAGTGCGGGAAATGTTTTTCAGATAATTCCCATCTTTACAGACATCAGAGATTGCACACGGGTGAAAAGTAACATTCCTCTTCTGAGTGAGGGAAATGTTCCTCACTGAAGTCCTGTCTTCCTGTACATCATGGGTCCCACAGAACCCTGCAGGTGTATTAGTGAGTGCGGGAAATGTCTTGTATATGAATGTTGCTGGACATGTGGGGAAGAAGCACACCCTGATATACACCTCAGATATACTCCATGGCTGATCTTCATCAAACAGTTCATAAGGAGATCAGAGATCACCAAAGACATGGATGAAGTGTACCGTGTTGGCCATGGATAGCAGGAGAAAAATAAAAATGGAGTCCTTGCCTCTCATTGGCTGAGTGCATTTTGTGGGGGAAGATTTCACAAGCTCTTACAGCTCTGTTTTCTAAAACTCCTTGAAGAAATATGACGCCCATTCCCCCAACTGTGATGAATTTTGGCCATATTTTATTTCTTATGATGATTTCCTATGATCATTGGCTCCATCTGGTGGCCATAATGCTGTGTTGCACTCGTTTTACTGATGAAGGTATTTCAGGAAACAATACTGCATTAAAAACACTAGATGGAGCTGAGGGTCATAGGAAATCACTGTGTTCATTATAAAATGGGCAGAATTTATCACGGCTGGGCAAATGTTTGTCACAATCATCAACTAATATTCTATAAAATAGAGGCCTTAGTTTCCTCCATCAGGCGTGATTTCATACGGATAACTGAGATCAGACACTTATGAGTACAGAAGACATGGAAGAACGGGAGATAATGAAGCCAACAATATGATGCCAACCATTGATATAGAAAGGACAATTCTACATTTGGTCATTAGATGGCGCTAAGTATGGGGATTAGGGGGCCACCTAGTGGCCAAATGTGGTATTACTCTTTCTATCATTGACAGACGCAGCCTCCTCTTGACATGTGGGGTTTATGCAGCTTTCACTAGGAGTGGACAAGGCAAAACGTAGTTCAGCTAAAAGCAGATACAGCCCCTCCCAGGGGGCCGTCCTCACTTGGCATAACCCCTCCTGCCCTGCTCAGCAAGCCATTTTTTTCTGCCTAGTGCAAGGAGTAGGACCTGGCTCCTTGCTGGGATCTGCAGTTCCCCATTCTTTTTTTCTTTTCTGATGAAGAATGCAATCAAGTAGCCTGCTGGGTGAAAGGCTGGATATCCTAGATCCAGGTAGTCTCCCCAGCGCGGCCTACAGATGCGAGCTGACCTTTATCGGCATGCAGGGTTGGCCGCATCGGATCTCGTTCCGTACGGGGTGGCCGGCGGGTTAAACGTCCCGCCAGCACAATTAGGACTGAGTCCTTAGGCTCTGGTCACATGTGTCACATGGCCGGCAGCTCCCCCCGAATTGGCAGGGTGGCAGGTCTGTCTTGGGTGGCAACCCGCTACGCCCGTCTGGATGGGTAAGTACGCCCCCCGCTCCCCCTGGGGCGCGGGAAGGGCAGGCAGGTTCCCTCCCTGGGGTGTTAGGCTGGTGGGCTGGTTCCCCCTTTTTCGCCACCCCCCACGCTGCTGCTGCGCTTCCCCCTCCCAGCCCCTCCGGGGGTCCCCAGGGACATGGGGGCCCTTATTGGCGCCCCTTACCTTGGCAAGGCTGGCCGCATGGTTGGTAGCCACAGCCGGCGCCATTTTGCAGTGGTTTGGCCGCCATTTTCTCATAGCCGGCCGCATGTTCGGCCTCTATTGCTGATCGTGGCCGCCATTTTGTTGTGGCCGGCCGCGTGTTTTGGCCTCTAGTGTGCATGACGGCCATCGTGGCCCATGCAATTCAGTACAGCCTGTGTGTGTGTGGGGGGGGGGGGCGGTTCCCTGGCCTTTTACCCCCCGCACAGTGGTTGAAACTGGTCACTGCCCTGTCCCTGCATGACATGTGGGGAAGGTTTGGTGTGCATAGGCCTGCCTCGACAGCGGCGTGGGCAGGAAAAAGGCAGCATATGCAGCGGGGGGCAGCAGCAGTGGCAGGTGGTAAGTCCCCCAGGGGTTACCTTCCTGTGGGAGTCCTGCGCAGTTTTGGGGGGGTGCCTGATCTCGGGTACTACAGGTCCCTGTTTGCGGGCCATGTTAAAGGGGCGGGTTGCATTGCCAGCCGATGCAGGTGCCGCCCCACTTGACCTCTCCGTGGCGCTTAGGGACTGTGGGGCAGTCCTGGGTTTCCCGGGCAGGGACTTGGGCATATGATGGGTCGTACCCCCCTCCTCTGGGATGAGTCGGACCCTTCCGGGGCCCTCCTGGGTTGGGGACCCCCTTGGGATGTCGATGGTGTGTCCCGGTGTTCCCCAAATAGTATAGTGGGGTATTCCGTGACTACTGCGGCACATGGGAACCACCAGACATCGCCTTAATCATCAGCGGATGACTGGTGGCAGTTGTCCAGTACTCTCAGGCAGGTTACTTCTTGTAGGGGGTAACCTGGCCCGCATCATAGGCGGGCTGGCACCGGTCCGCCCGGCAGTGGCCCCCTTCTCCCATTGTCGGGGGCCACGAGTTCCGGTTTAGGGGATTTATGGCTGGTCCCTTGCAGGGAGGGGCCATCCCTGTCGGGCCGCTTAGCCCGGCCGTGTGGCTGTGGGTCCCCCAGGTGTTCTACTTGGGGGCAGCTGCGGGGACTGGGAATGGTCTCAGCCCCCATTTCTTTTTTCTGTATGGCGGCCCGGGGTTGTACCCACTATATTCCGCCTGTTCATGGTGACCACGATCTTGGAGGCTCAGCTGGGCAGGTAGGGTTAGCTCATCTACCTTCCACAGTTGATTCCGTGGGTTTGATTCCCAGGTGCCACCTGTTGCAAGTTTGCACTGTATGTTGAAATCTTTGCAGACGCTGATTACCGTCCTTTAGTGTCATGCCATCCTTAGGCCCGGCTGACAGGAGCGCCAAGCCCGCTTCCATATCTGGGTTGTTCTGTCAGGGTCAGCTTTCGCCTGGTATTGGTTCCACTCGGGTGTTGTAAACGCTCTAGGAACGGGCTAAGCTTTCACACCGCGAATCTGCTTATGCGCTTCCTCCTGCATTATGGAGGCGCGCTGGCCAGCTCCTTCAGGGCTTAGATGTCTGCCTGGCTGGGGCCCTGTTGGTCAGGCAGGTCCTGGCGGTCTTCCCTTTTCAAGTGGGAGGCTCTTGGAGCCAGGGGGTAGGGAGTCCCATGGCACGGGTCACTCCTTGGCGGCCCAGTAGGGGCCTCCTTTCCTCCATTCCTTCCGCCATTGGGTCGGGGCTCCCTGCCCGTCAGGGATCCTGCAAGTGGGAGGAAGTGTCCCTGGCAGCATAGGTGCAACAGGCCAGGAGACAAGTCCTTCTCAGTGTGAAGGATTGCCCCTACCCACGGTTTGGGTGGGGAGATGCCTGCGGTCGACGACCTTCTAAATTTCGGTCTGCGGGGTGATTTTGTCTGGGTACAAAATGAGATTTCGTTCCCGTCCCCCCGGGCGTACCGCAGGCGTGGCTAGGAACCGGCTTCGTCAAGAGGTGGATACCCTTGTCCCATCCTTGTGGCATACCATGATTTCCTACATCCTGCTTATGGTCGGAGGTGAACGGGGCCCGGGCGGTATGGCTCGGTGCCCCCCCTATTGTCTGGTACGTGTACGTCTGGCCACCATGATGCTGGCGCACTAGGGTCTCTTCCTGGTTTATCTCGACAGGGTAGTGGTGCATCTTGGTATCACCCTGTGTGCCCGCTGGCGTTTCCTGCGCGTTGCCGGTATTGGAGCTCCACTACACGGTTATGGCTCTCCCCATTTTACCTGGTTTCTGTGCCTCGGGTCGTCGCCGGATTGGTGGCCCCGGTTCTGGCTCGGTGAGGCTGAGGGGCATCAGGTAGATCTGGACGACCTGCCCTAGCGGGCGGAGTCGGCTTCAGCCCTGAGGGCCGAAGTGGCAACTGCCAGGCTCACGCCGTGGGAGTCCGGCTGTGCATTACTTTTCCTGAAATCGGTGTCGGTTCAGTCGCACCGTTTGGAGGCTCTGGGTCTGATCCGAGATTCAGTCCGGATGGAGGTCTTTTCCTTCCTATGACCAAGCACAGACACCTGAGTGGGTGGGTCGGCCCCCGCTATCCCTAAAGTGGTTCCCCCTGCCCCTTGCAGGTGGCTCCTGGGGCTCTGGCTTTCCTCCCTGGCGGTGGTCCCGTTTGCACAGGGCAACACTGCTGCTCGGCAGCAAAAGGTGTTTCTCTGCAGTGGGACAAGTCCCCCTCATCCCTTGTTTGGTTGATCAGGTGGGACCGCCAGGCAGCATCCTCACTACTATGGTGGTTGTGGATTGCATTGGGGGAAGTTGTTTCTTCCCTGTCTTTGGACAGTGGGCGCTACGGGCGCCAGTCTGCCTGGCTGAAGTCCTGGGGGTGTTGGTGACCTGGGGTCGCTGGTCCCAGGAGGAGTCTTGTGTCCAAATGCATTTCCTGATCGTCGGGCCATCTGGCTTTGCCTCCCGCTAGTTGAGGAGGCTGTAGTTTCTGTCCTGTCTGAGCTCAGTCGGTTATTGCCACAGCCGTGGCATATGTGGAGCAACAGGATGGGACAGGATGCTTAGCTGCTGCTTTGACGGTAGCTTTCGCTCTGCCATGGGCAGAACTTCACGTGCTGGGTGATCTCCGCCGTTTACATTTCAGGCGTCGAGAACTCTCTGGTTCAGTGATCCCAGCTATGCTCAAGGCGCGTATGGTACTTTGCGTAAGATTTCTCACCGCAGCTGGAAGGCTTACATTGCCTGGTGCGAGGCGGGGGATGGAACCCCGTTCTTTCTCCATGGCTCGGGTGCTGGCCTTCCTTTAGCAAGGCCTAGAGCACAAGTTGGCATTGAGCATGCTTAAGGGACAGATTTCTGCGCTGGCGATTCTTTTTCAGCGTCTTTTGGCGACGCATTCATTGATTCATACCTTTGTCCAGGGGGTTCGTCATGTCGCTCCCCAGGTTCGGTCGCCTTTGGCGCCTTGGGACCTTAATCTGGTCCTCTCAGTGCTTCAGAAGCTGTCTTTCCAACATATCAGGGAAAAATTCCCTGCACCTGCCTTTGCAGAAAGTGGCTTTCTTGGTGGCTAATACATCCGCTTGGTGGGTGTCTGTGCTGGCGGCTCTGTCCTGTAGGTCCCCGTACTTGGACCTACATAGGGATAAGGCAGTTTTGCGCCCCTTCTCCTTCCTTCTTACCGAATGTGGTCTCTTCTTTTCACATCAATGAGGACATTGTCCTTCCTCGCTGTGTCCGTGCCCCTTCTCATCCTAAGGAGGTTGCTTTGCACTACCTGGATGTGGTTAGGGCTCTGCAGGTGTATCTGGCGGCCACGGCCTCTTTTCGGAGGCCGGCCGTGCTGTTTGTCATGGGGGGTGGTCCGCGCAGGGGGATGGTGGTCTCGTCGGCCACTATTTCCCATTGGAGGCGACAAACGGTGACCCGTGCGTATGCTGTTCGGGGCCAGGAGCCCCCCCTTCCGGTCACGGCTCATTCTACCAGGGCGATTAGTACTCCTGGGCTTTCCGACATCAAGCGTCAGTTTCTCTGGTGTGCAAGGCGGTCACTTGGGCCTCGGTACGCGCTTTGTCAAAATTTTGTTGTTCTTGCAGCGTCCGCGGATGATGCTTTTGGCCGTAATGTTTTGCAGGAGGTGGGGTGCGGCGCCTCTGGCACCTCCCGGAGAACTCTTCGGTTGGGTACTGTTGTTGTTGCCCACCCCTCGTTGTGACACTGCTTTGGGATATCCCCACATGTCAAGAATAAGAGGCTGCGTCTGTCAATGAACGAAAGAAAATATGACTTTTTGACTTACCGTAAAATCCTTTTCTCTGAGTTCATTGACAGACGCAGCACCCACCCCTCTTTGTTTGAGTTTGTACTGCTTGTTACAAACTGGCTTGCTGAGCAGGTCAGGGCATGTAAAACATATGAGAAGCTCTGCAAATAGCCGAATAACATTCATAGAGAAGGAATGTGCATGCACTTTACCCGGGCAAATTATTTCTGAATAGACCCCTAAGTGTCAGGAGATGTTTATTTACCACCCCCCCCGCCCAGCCATGATAGCAACCATTGTTATCATACTAGGGTGTGTCCTTTGATAGGCGTGGGGGGGGGGGTGTGCAGAGAAATTGAGTTAGGACTTGAAGACTCTGAATCAATATGTATATTAAAGCCCCCAAGTATAAACATTCTTATAAAACGGAGGCATAAAAATGACAGCAGATCGGCAGTCACCTAAAAAATCTCTGCAAGGCTTTGGTGGAGGATAAACTGTAATAATAAGAGTTGAGTGGAGAACAGCGACTTTGAGAGCGAGACATTCAAACGAGGAGAAAGAGGGTCCATTTACAGGGGATAAAGTGCACAGCAGGCTGTAAATAACAATTCTACCTCCACCTTTACCCGAGAGACGCGGGAGGTCAAACAAACCAGACCCCAGAGGGGGGAGTTGGATGAAAAGGACGCCATCATTTTGTCTGTGCCGGGTTTCAGTTAAGCACAGAAAGTCTAACTTATTACTTACAATAAAGTCTGAAATAAGCAGTGCCTTGTTGTTAGCAGAACGAGGGTTCAGGGGCGCTGATCTGACCTTCCTTGGGGGGGTCAAAAGAAGTCAAAAGAAGTGGGGTCAGGACATGATATAGAAAGTAGGCTTTGGAGGTCTGCACCAGGGCGGGGTGGTCCTGCAGCCTTACGCTGATAAGCAGGGATGGAGACAGCACTGGTAGTTGAAGGAAGGAGAAGACGCCCAGTGCCACGATGCATAAATCTCTTTGGTGGTAAAATCCCAATATTCCCACAGAGATCACATGCGCCTTTGGACAAGAAATCATTGTGTTTTAGTTGCTGGAGTTGCAGTGCAGTGCCCCTGAGCAGCATGACTGAGAGATCCGGGGGAAGTGGTGGAGGAAATGTCCAGTTGTTTACAGTGCAGGGCAAGGAAATAGGTCCAGTAATCCAAGGAAGGGTCGGAGGGGGGTCAGCAGCAAGAGGTCCAGTGCAGGGCAGTGAAAGAGGTCCAGTGATCCGGGGAGATTTGGAGGCGAGGCAGCAGCAAGGGGCAGGTTGTGAAGCAGCGGTGCAGTGCAGGGCGATGACAAAGATCTGGGAAAATTCGGAGGTCCGTCAGCAGCAAGCTGGGGCAGGGATGTGAGACAGGAGGCAGTCACTTATAGACTAACAATCCCAGAGAACCGAGAGATCAGAGACATCAATCCAGGGAATCTAAAAACCTCATAAATCACTCCTATAGGCAGGAAAAGGAGGAAGTTGAGAAAAAGAAAAAAATAGAAAATGAAAAAATAGAAAAAAAATAGAAAATGGCGGTGTGAGGAGCGGCAACCAAAATTTTCCCTCTACAGCCAGGAGAAGAGAACTCTAAAATTAAATTGCCAATTAAAAATGTCCATATAAATGTATTTACATCTCTCCCCCTTGGTGGGAGTGGAGATGACCCCATCTATAAGGATATACAGGACATCCACACACAGCACAAGGCCGTGTTCTCACTACCAGACGATTCTCAGGGCTGCAGTTCTTCCCAGACAGGAAGTCTCTATGAAAGACAGGAAGTGATGTCAGGTACAGACAGGAAGTGATGTCAGCTACAGACAGGAAGTGATGTCAGGTACAGACAGGAAGTTTCGGGTGAGAGGTGAGTTGGGAGGAAGTAGAGAGGAGACAAAGCAGGAAGTGGCAGTAGAGGAGGTAATAAGATTTTATTTTCTATTTACACCCAGTAACCCCCCTCCCCCGTCATGTCCGTCCTCTTCCTCCATAGTCATTGTGACGTCTTTTATCTCCAGCAGATGATGATACACACACATATAGTGTGGGAACCTAGATTAACCCCTTCAGGGGCAGAACATTTCCCGCCACTTACGGGGCCGGAACATTCTCTTCATTTTGGAGATAAATTCTAGTAATTTGTTCCTCTAAACAAACAGCACTGCCAATAAATAGAAGAGACAATGACCATCCTGACCACACAGCTAGTAAATGAGAAAATTGGTCCAATTGCTGTATCTCCTCATAACACACCTCCATCCCTAATAATGCAACAAAAACCAAAGTTGGCCCCATGGGACTTTAAATGAGGTATGTATGAGATAAACAAAATTGATAGAGATATACATTTTATTATGGATGTAAACATTGTAACAAGGTAATGCATGGGCATATGAAAATACCCAGAGGGTAATGCAGTATAACATGCGACAACCAAAATTATGTATATACATGTTACATTCCATAAGAATATTGAAAGGTATATTGTATACAATAGCATCTTATACTTGACGCGTTTCGCGAGATCAACTCGCTTC
>BLSH010226118.1:3376-15637 GCA_018402905.1 Glandirana rugosa
CGCGTCGAGTGGTGTCGCCTCTCCCACACTGCACATTGTGGTGAGCTGCGCCTCTCCTATACTGCACATTGTGGTGAGCTGCGCCTCTCCTATACTGCACATTGTGGTGAGCTGCGCCTCACCTATACTGCACATTGTGGTGAGCTGTGCCTCTCCTATACTGCACATTGTGGTGAGCTGTGCTATTCCCACACTACACATTGTGGTGAGCTGTGCCTCTCCTATACTGCACATTGTGGTGAGCTGCACCTCTCCTATACTGCACATTGTGGTGAGCTGTGCCTCTCCTATACTGCACATTGTGGTGAGCTGTGCCTCTCCTATATTGCACATTGTGGTGAGCTGCAGCTCTCCTATACTGCACATTGTGGTGAGCTGCGCCTCTCCTATACTGCACATTGTGGCGACTGGCGAGCTGTACCTGTTTATTGCAAATTACACACAGATTATAAACGGATGTGTATGTATGTACTATATGTACAGGGAAAATGTGGGCAATATCCACACTTCAAGCAATTTTTGTCAGCAGCTGATGTTTTATGCTTGATTAACAATAAATAAACTACAGAATAAAATTGCAGCGCTTGACAGTCTTTCAATAAAAGTTCATGTATAAATCAGTTGAAGAAGAGAGGATCCCCAAACCAGACTATAGCCTATATACATTTCATGGAGAGCGTTCCCATATGAACGTCTGTGTCAAGGGGATGATTCGGCTTGTTTGATGTCTTTGGAGGATAGTGGTGTTACACCAATGTTTACATGCTGTTACCCCACCTGTTTCTGGTAAGCAGACTTGCAAAAGCAGTGTGGTGTGGGCCTTTCATCTTATATGCACACAAGTCTGCTGTGGGGATCCTCTCTTCTTCAACTGATTTATATATGAACTGTATATTAACTTTTATTGAATGTATGCACTATAGTAAGATCCGCTACCTCCACTGTGACCTTACCTATGTAGGGGCTGTGTAAAAAGTTTTAAAAGCTCTTAGTGGGCACCTGTCACTTTATTGGAAGGAATTGTTGCATATACTTTGAGCACCTTGTGAGGATTGCACACAAGCCCCGTATACAAATATAGAGCAGCGCCATGCCCACTAAGAGCTTTTTAAACTTTTTGTACAGGCTTTTGTGGACGGTTTTGTTCATGTTACAACTGCTTCATTCCCCATATAAGTTTATGGGAATACAAAAGCAGCTTGAAGCTTGTCATATGCTCCTGTCAATGAATTCTGGTGATGTCAGAAGCCTCACACATCAGTTGCTGAATAAAAAGTGCCATAGAAGAAATGTAAACATGACTCTGGTCCATAGGGGGTTTAAAGGTGTGAGAGCAGAACTGAGCAAGTGAATAGACGCAGACCAAATCCTGTCCACATGGGATTAATGCAAGCAGCAGCATCAGTGATCTGAGGAGGTGTATATAGTATATGGTGACAGCTGTTCACTTCTGTGTGTATTGTCTGTGGAATAGTTTCTTATTATATTATGTTTTGTTTTTTTTTCAGGTTAAGCAGCCTCCAGAAGTTACTCTTGCTTTACGTCCTCAGGGTAATGATTGTCATGTCAAACTAGATCTATGGGTGAAGTGTCCACAAACGTACCCTGATGTGTGAGTATTCTCAACTCAATGGCTTTTTTGGCCTATTTGAAATGTAGAAGTAAAGAATTATAGAAAAATGATTGTGCCCTGTCCCTTATGAGTAACCTGTGGACCTTCCAGGGGTGGTCACTTATGATGCCTTCGTCTTACACCATGAGTGCTGATAATTTCCTCATTTACACTTTAGTTATGTTTTGCATCATTTGCTGATTGTCCAAGTACTACTACTTCTGTTTTATTAAAGGAGTTGTAAAGTCAGAAGGCTTTTTTATCTTAATGCATTCTATGCATTAAGATAAAAAGCCTTCTGTGTGCAGCAGCCCCCCTCATACTTGGCTGAGCCCCCTCTCTGTCCAGCGATGTTCATGAGTGTCTTGGCCGTCCGGGACTCTCCCTCCTAATTGGCTCAGACACAGCAGTGGTACCATTGACTCCCACTGCTGTCAATCAAAGTGAGTTAGCCAATCCAATCAGGAAAGAGAGGGGGCATGGCCGAACTGCAGCTCCGTGTCTGAATGGACACAGGGGACTGCAACTCGGCTCGGGTGCCCTCATATCAAGCTGCTTGCTGTGGGGGCACTCAACAGGAGGGAGGGGCCAGGAGAGCTGAAGAGTGACCCGAGAAGAGGAAGATCTGGGCTGCTCTGTGCAAATCCACTGCACAGAGGAGGTAAGTTGAATATGTTTGTTAATTTTATAGAAAAAAAGAGACTTTACAATCACTTTAAGCTATTGTTAAATGCTTACAAATCTGCATATACCTCATACCATCTTTTTTGTGTTGTACTTTCTTTTGAAACAGCCCAATAAACATATTGAAATAAAAAGATCATCCTGCCAGTTTTAGTAGCCAACCTACTTGTGCTTGGTAAAATGCAGTCTTTATTAATGGTTTAGATGCCATTTTTGGTAAATGATTGGCATTGTTGGTAAGGCTTAAAGTCACCTTGTCATCATACCAAAGTTCCAAATAAATGTGGTCACTGTAAAATAAATAAATACCTCCCCTGCCCCCCTACACAGCCGAATGCAAGTCTGTTGACAAGAAATTCCCAGTTTCCTCAGAAATAGACAATGGGAGTGTTAAGCCCCGTACACACGATACGAATTTCAGAGGGGAATTTTCATTTTTTTTTTTTATTTTTCATCAGACAAAAGCTGGATGTGCAGGCTATAAATTTTTTTTCGTACGACAATGCAACGTCTGATTTTCGTTCAACCGAGACTCCACATGCTCAGAAAAAAAAGATGCAAAAATATTCAAAACTTTACGTCACTTCTGACGTTGAGTTCGGTCGTACGAAAATTTTCGTATTGTTAGTACGCTGTTCACTTTCAACATGAGACTAGTATCCAACAAAAAACGGACGTTCTGTCTTCCGAAAATCGTGCCGTCTGTACGAGGCTTTAGTCTCCTGGTCCCCTGCTCTTTCTGCCCCAAGAGCACTTGCCAGAGGTCCCCAGCTGTGTAAATACATCAGCTGTAGAAGCTTGCTGTCAAAAATTAACTGACCCTGTTAGGCTGGCCATACATGTTAGATTTTCTGTCCAATTTTCTTTAGATGTACCATAAACCATATAATATGAGGTCAAAACTAATAAACACTTTAAATTTTATCCAATTAGGCAGGCCCTTGTACTACATAGTTAAAGGTAAATCTAAAGAAAATTGGACAGAAAATCTAACATGTATGGCCAGCCTTAATCAACACTGTTCAGAGGTGATACAAAGTAACGTTATTTTAGCATCAACTCTGATTCCTTCAGCTGCAGAAAACGGGGATTAGCTTTGATTTGCATACAATATCACCTAAAGCAACCCAACAAGTTAAAATTTTGTTCATAATTAGCCCCTAATTAACACTTAGTTTACCCTAATCAGTCCTAATTAACACCTTCTTCCCCTTCTCCTTTTAACTATTCCTGATGATTTTTTGTTGAAGTGGTTGTATACCCAGGCAACATGAAAAAATAAATGCAAGACAATAGCATAATGAGCTAGTATGCAGCGCATACTAGCTTATTATGAAATACTTAGCTTGGAACGAAGATCCGTCAGGGCTGCTTGGTCCCCTCTGAGGGAGCGGACATCTTCCCTGAGATCTTGCTTCCGGGTATGCGGCTCCGGGAAGGTCCGTCGATGTGCGCCGGGCCTTTGCCAAGACATCACGGCGCATGCGCCGGGACATACACAGTGCATGCGCCGTGACGTTGCAGCTGCTTACAGGGGGAATATCACCTAAACCGTACAGGCTTAGGAGATATTCATTTACCTACAGGTAAGCCTTATTATAGGCTTACCTGTAGGTAAAAATCCCTTCGGAGGGTATACAACCGCTTTAAAGTAGAACTAGAGGCAAAACTTTTTTTTGTTTAATTTTGCATACACGGTCCGAATGCCAAGACATTTGTCGGTTAAAAAAAAAACGGCCGACATTCTGCCCATGCATATGTCGGTCTGGTGGACGTGCATGCTGGAAAACCAGCAGCTGACCGACTCCCGATCAGCGCTCTCAGCCAAAGGCAGAGAGCGCTGATTGGAGTGTTCTGGCGTGGGGGCGTCCCCCTGTCAGAACACAACAGCTTGGCAGGGGAGATTTCTGTACTAACCTTGCATGGTTAGTGTAGTGGCTTTGACTGGAGCTGACAGTTTTTTTACGGTCAACCTGCGGGATTGAACAAAAAAAAAACGAATAATGTGTACCCGGCTTAAAGTAGAACTAAGGTCAAAAATTAAAAATCAATATGTGATAAAAGTAAACAGGATGTAAAATATGTCTGCCTTCGTTTATAATCTGAATGCAAGTAGATAGAGAAATATACCTGCTACCCCTCCAGCTTGTCAGCTTCTTTTATTGTAGAGACAACAGTGCTTCCTTGTTTTCCAAATCATTCCGTTGTCCCATTTTTCTTTTGCTGGAATTTTATCACCTCTGCAGTTTTTATTTTTTGCGCTACAAACAAAAACATTTTTTTTTTTTTTTTTTACTTTCTGCTATAATACATATACCAAATAAAATGTAAAAAAACGAATTTCTTCATCACTGTAGGCCAATTTGTATTCTGCTACATATTTTTGGTAAAAAACAAAATCCCAATAAGCGTATATTGATTGGTTTTGCTCAAAAGTTATAGCGTCTGCAAACTATGTAAGAGATTTATGGACATTTAATTTTTTTAAAAATGGTTTTTACTGGTAATGGCGATTTTTAGCGGGACTGCGACATTGCAGCGGACAAATCTGACCCTAAGTGACACTTTTTGGGGACCAGTGACACCAATACAGTGATCAGTGCTAAAAAAAATGCATTGATTACTGAATAAATGCCACTGGCAGGGAAGGGGTTAACATCAGGTTCGATCAAAGGGTTAACTGTGTTTCCTGTGTTTGCTTTCTTACTGTGTGGGTAAAGTGCTGACAAGAAGAACACAGAGATCGCTGTTCCTGATTACTGGAAACAGTAGATCTCCATGTACTCCCCTGTCAGAACAGAGATTTGCCTTGTTTACATAGGCAGATCCCCGTTCTGCCTCTGTGTATCGATCGCAGGTGGCCGGCCAAATTCGCGCATTGGCTCCCCTTCATTGCAGCGAGCGTGCGCGCCAACATTATCTATTGCATGAAACCATATACAGGTACGTTGTTTCACGCAATAGAGCCGCCCGCTACAGTATATATGCGTTAAGTGGTTAAGATTAGTAACTGGCTCTATTTAAAGCAGAAGATCAGCGTTCGGTTAAATGGGTCTTCTGATATAAATAAAGCTTGCACTAAACCCTAGAGCAGGGATCCTCAAACTACGGCCCTCCAGCTGTTGAGGAACTACACATCCCATGAGGCATTATAAAACTCTGACATTCACAGACATGACTAGGCATGATGGGAATTGTAGTTCCTGAACAACTGGAGGGCCATAGTTTGAGGACCCCTGCCCTAGAGTGTTCTGGAATGCAAATGTCAACCAGCTCTTGTTTTAGGATCCTTTTTTCCTGCCTCTTACACCTCACTGTTGACCCATCACTGCAATGGGTGATTTACCTGGCCAGTTATAGGGTATGGAGAGGATGAGGCGAGGTTTTCAATCACTGAAGCCTGATAACATTTGCATAACAGACCACCCTTGGTTTAGGGATTATGAGAGAACTTGGTAAGAATTCTGAACTGAAGCTATAGCAGTGATTTCTGATTTCATTTCAAAGCGTCTCTATAAATGCTAATATAACAGTGATAAAGGTGCAGCGACTTAAAGCGTTTGCTACCCCAACACTTCATATTCCTGATATGTGGCTGCTGTACCATATACTGTATGAGAATGTATCCTGTTCTCCTTGTATTGCTTCCTTTATGTGAGATCCCTGGTATTCCTGCTAGTCCTCTTGCTTTCCTATTAAAAACTGACCACACTAAGCAGGAGAGCACACTGTGGTCAGTTCTCTAGCTATGCTGGGAATTCAGTTTACTCTCCTCCAATGATCAGACTCGTCTTGACACGCCCCCCCCCCGCACAGCCATTCACTGGGAGGCTCAGTGTACTGCGGCTTCTCCTCCCCCCAGCTCTTATGCAGCTGGGAATAGAGGGAATGTGATCACTCATAAAAAAGGGAAAAAGGGTATTTGTAATGTTGTGTTTTTTTTTAAATATCTATACAATGATTTACAAGATAACTGTTTACAATCACTTAAATATACCAACAACAGATTTGAATAATCTAGTAAATAATAAATTAAGGCATCCATTATAAATCCTGTGCATAAAAATGTGAAAGTGAAAATCGCACACAAAAAATGCATAAATGAACTAAGAAGTCATTTAACTCCAGGAATGTCTGTATATTGCTTCCACCATCCAAAAAAGGGGACACTGCAACTGAGGGTAAGATCAAACTCACCAGCTCATTAACTGGTCATGCTTAGCGAATGAACAATCTCTGCTTCCACTCTATGGACATCCAGCTCCTTCCGTCCACCTGAGGTCCTCTGACTGTAGCAGCAGCCCACCACTGGGGGAGATTTGGAGAAGCCCACAATGGCACTAGATGGAAAAGAAGCGCTCCCGCAAGGAGTTCTAGAGTAGAGCTTAGTGGAGAACGGAGGGTCCCTCTTTTTCCAATTCAGGGCTACCAAACAGTGTGCCGCCACAAGAGTGTGACGCACTGATTTTTTTTTTTCTTAGCTAGGTTAGAAAGGTAAGGGTGGAACAGGCCAAACAAAAACACCCTAGAGGTTAAGGGGAAGGTGAAATCAAATGATTGCTGGAGAAAGTGGTGGACAATCTGCCAATACAGTACATACGCTGCCAATAATACAGTATGTGTAATAAGGAACCCCGCTCTAGGGTTTTATTTTATTTTTTTTAATGACAGATTCTCCTTTTCAAGAGGACCTGAGTTCTGTAAGTTGTGCTCAGAAAAGGCATATGAAGGGATAAAGGACTAGTCCCCAGTAATACCTGTGAACTTCTTGCAGTTCAACTTTCCCCACTAATGAATTGCCATGCCTTGTTTTGCATTGTATCTTTGTGTGTTTTTTTACCCAAAAGAAGCGATGCAAAGAACAGGATATTTTTTTTATAAAAATACATGGGGCAAGATACACATATCAGGAATATGAATTGGGGTAACATACATCTTAACCTCTGCAGAGAGATTATGGTTTCCGCACAGAGAGCAGGAGTACTACTCTACAACATGCTGGCATGGGACAGGCTTCTCTACTCAATATTTGCACATTATGCCAAAAAGCTTGCCTGCACACAGTGAATTTAGTTGTGATTTAACCACTTCAGCTTTGGAAGGAATTCCCCCTTAATGACCAGGCCATTTTTTGCGATACGGCACTGCATTGCTTTAACTGACAATTGCTCGGACGTGCGACATTGTACCCAAACAAAATTGATGTCCTTTTTTTGCAACAAATAGAGCTTTATTTTGGTGGTATTTGATCACCTCTGGTTTTTATTTTGTACGCTATAAACAACAAAAAAAAAAAAAAAGCGACAATTTTGAAACAAAACATTTTTTTTTTACTTTTTGCTATAAATATATATAAAAAAAACAAATTTTTACATCAGTTTAGGTCGATATGTATTCTACATATTTTTGGTAAAACAAAAAATCGCAATAAGCGTATATTGATTGGTTTGAGCAAAAGTTTTATAGCGTCTACAAAATACGGGAAAGATTTATGGCCTTTTTATTATTACATTTTTTTTTTTACTAGTAATGGCGGCGATCTGCGATTTTTAGCTTGACTGCAACATTGTGCCAGGCAGCCAGGGAAGAGGTTAACACTAGGGGGCAAGCAAGGGTTTAAGTCAGGGGTAGGCAACCTCGGCCCTCCAGCTGTGGTGAAACTACAATTCCCATGAGACATTGCAAGACCCTGACAATCACAAGCATGACTCCTAGAGGCATGATGGGTTTTGGAGTTTTACCACAGCTGGAGTGCCGAGGTTGCCTACCCCTGGTTTAAGTGTTCCCTAGGGAGGTGTTTCTAACTGTGGGGGGGGAGTGTAGTGACTGGAAGAGGAGAGAGATCGCTGGTCCTGATCACTAGGAACAGACGATCTCTCTCTACCCCTCTGACAGAACGGGGACCAGTTTGTTTACATTGACAGATGCCCGTTCTGGCTCTCTGTGGAGCGATCGCAGGTGGCCTGGGGGACATCGCATCCACCGGCCACGCGCATCGGCTCCGGGGACGCGCCTGCTATATACATTAAAGGGACCGCCGTACCGGTACAACGATTTGCGACCTGCCACAGTGTAACGGCAGCTGCTGGTTGGCAAGCAGTTAATATCTATAAAAGGCTCCTTTAGACAGTTTGCTGGAAATGTGGTGTAGATAGGGTTTTTTTTTTTTTTAAAGATTTGTTCTTGAAAGTTGTGTTTATTAAAGTGTAAGTTGTTTATTTTGTATTTTTCTTTCTCCTTGGTATCATAGGCCACCGGAAATAAAACTGAAAAATGTGACGGGTTTATCAAATGAAAATGTCCAATCTCTGACGTCTAGTTTAGAGGAGCTGGCCACACAGCTGTGCGGGGAGGTAACACTCTTTATCTTGAGAGTAATAGCCAATCTTGTCTTTGTCTACATATCTTATTGGAGGACACAGGAAAGTGTCTCTTTTGCATGTATAGCACAGACATCAGTAAAAATCTGGTTATTATGGACAACTGCACATCACTGGGCTTTGAGCCATCGCTAAATAAAACCTTCATACATAATAGTTTGCCAAACCAAATACTTGTTCTCATTCATTCACCTACACTAGAAGGTTAATAAATGATAGCAATAGTATTTGGTTTGGTAAACTATTATGTAAGGCTGTATTTAGCAATGGCTCAAAGCCCAGTGATGTGCAGTGGTCCATTATAACCAGATTCTGCTGTTTATTGCAGTCAGAACTATGTAATCTGATTTAGTTTTTTTGCCCTAAGCGTGTTTTAACCACTTCAATACCAGGCACTTAAAACACTTCCCGCCCAGACCAATTTTCAGCTTTCATTGCTGTTGCGCTTTGAATGACAATTGTGCGGTCGTGTGACGTTGTACCCAAACAAAATTTTTGTCATTTTGTTCTCACAAAAATTGAGCTTTCTTTTGGTGGTATTTGATCACCCCTTCGTTTAATTCTTTGCGCTACAAATAAAGACCGAAAATTAAAAAAAAAAAAAAAAAAAAAATTTTTTTTCTTTTTCTGTCACAAAACTTTGTATAAGTACATTTTCTCCTTCACTGATGGGCACTGATGAGGCTACACTGACGGGCACTGATGAAGCAGTACAGATTGGCACTGATAAGGTGGGACTAATGATGGGGCACATATATGCAGCACTGATAGGCGGCACTGACGGGCACTGATAGGTGGCACTGATATGCAGTACTGATGAGCACTCATAGGCGGCACTGATAGGTGGCACAGGTGGGCATTGATAGGTGGCACAGATGGGCACTGGTGCACATAGCACTGTTAGGGATGGCACTGGCAGGCATCACATATGGGCACAGTGCCATCCCTAAAGTGCACTGTATGCCCCTTACCTGGTGGTCTAGTGTGGGCTCCCTGGTGGTTGCTGGGCTGCCTCCAGATCTTCTCCCCTGGGGTCCATGGGCGGCCTCCTTATGTTGTCCCTGGGGGGGCTCCCTAGTGGTCCTGGTCGGCTCCCTGGTGGTCCAGTGTGGCGATCCTGAGGGGGGCTGCACTGATAGACGTTTAGCACAGACCTGAGTAGAGGAAAAGTCGATAAACGGCTCTTCCTGTTTACACTGTGATCTGCCGTGATTGGTCACATCTGATCACATGGTAAAAAGCTTCAGATTGAAGCCTTTTACCTCGGTCGGTACTATGGCGGGTCAGACTGACCCACAGCATCACCGACGGGTTATCCTGAGGACATCACTAGACATCCAGTCAGGATAACAAAGCCACCGCCCGTCATTTGTCAATAGGCCGGGCAGGAAGTGGTTAACATTGCCATATTTGTAAAATACGGTACTCTGCAAGAGTTTTAGGCAGGTGTGATGAAATGCTGTAATGTAAGAATGCTTTCAAAAATATATTTTTTATTTGTTTTTTATCAATTTACAAAATTCAAAGTCAGCGAACAGAAGAAAAATCTAAATCAAATTAATATTTGATGTGATTACCCTCTTGGCTTCAAACCGGCATCAATTCTAGGTACACACAGTTCTTGTGCACAGTTTTTGAAGTAACTCAGCAGGTAGGTTGTTCTAAACATCTTGGAGAACTAGATCTTCTGCGGATTTGGGCTGCCTCAAATCCTTCTGTATCTTCATGTAATCCCAGACCGGTTTGATGATGTTGAGATCAGGGCTCTGTGGCAGCCAAACCATCACTTCCAGGAGTCCTTGTTCTTCTTTACGCTGAGGATAGTTCTTAACCAATTGACCTCCAGAAGATTTACCCCACTTCATTACCAGCCCATTTTTAGCGTACCTTTAACTGACAATTGAACGGTCATGCAACGCTGTACCCAAATAAACGTTGTCATTTTTTCTCCCAAAAAATAGAGATTTTTTTGGTGGTATTTGATCATCACTGAAGTTTTTTATTTTTTTGCGCTATAAACAAAAAAAGACCGACAATTTTGAAAAAAACAATTATAATATTTTTTACTTTCCGCGATAACACATATCCAATAAAAAAAATTGAAAAAACATTGAATTTCTTCATAAATGTAGGCCAATATGTATTCTGCTGCATGTTTTTGGTAAAAAAAATCCCAGTAAGTTGATTGGTTTACGCACGCTTTATAGTATCTACAAGCTATTGGATATATACTGGAATTTTTATTTTTTTTATACTAATAATGACGGCGATTAGCAACTTATAGCAGGACTGAGATATTGAGGCAGACTAACGGACACTTTGGCACTTTGCGGGAACCAGTGACACTAATACAGTGAGCGGTGCTAAAACTATGCACTGTCACTGTACTAATGACACTGGCTGAGAATGGGTTAACTGTGTGCCTAACCAGTGTTTGTTTACTATGTGTGCTGCTTTTACAGCATTTTTTCACACCTGCCTAAAACTCTTTTGCACAGTACTATATGTAATAAGGTTTTTTAAGATGCCCTGAAGGTTCATTGAGTTGCTCTAAATTTCTATGGCAGGAATTGAATCTATTTTACCACTTCTTTTTGCCAGCTTGATAGACTGTACCAAACCTCTGTTCCTGCAAATCCAAAATGATTGTGGCACTGTGTATGGTACTGTATGCTTGCTGTGAACATACTGTTAAACCGACAGTCACAGTGAAGAAGCTGGAGATCAAACATATCATCCAGCAATTGTAACAAGTCTAAATGATCCTTTGTCATAAACATGTTTACTCTCGTGGAGCAGAGACAGCTCTATGTGCCATAGTGTTGTGGCTAAAACAAACAATCTTAATCAAAATCATACTAGTTATGAGTGTGATTAAAATTGTGTACAGTGCTTGTTTTCTCTGCCTACTATTGTTCGTTTTGGCTCATTTATATAGTTTATATAAGCATGCTGAAGTGAGGCAGCTTAACCACCAAAGATATGTAAAGTAAATGGATACCAAACATGCCAGGATTTAGAATTGCGCATGCTTGTTAAACTATGGCACCAAAAATTGTCCATAGGTGACACTTTAAAAGTCTTTACAGATTATCGGCTTAGAGTTAATCATTAATAATTCATCTAGTGTACAAACACTCATGAGTAAAGTGCTAGTGCAAACTGTAAATAAAGTAAAACAGTGCCAGTGCTAATTCGTAATATCCAAAAAGTGCCAGTGTCCATTAATTGTGCAAATGTGCAAACATAAGAGTTGGGTGTCCCAACGGAAAGTGTCCAAAATCTTATTCCTTCTCCAGAATGTGCAAAAGAAATGCTCTTTGGTTCAACTTCCACCACCACTCAAAAGAATCCCCATGCAGGTGATCACGCTGGAGGCTTACCAGATGGTTGTATATCAAACGCCTGTTAATCAATCAGCCTCATCCCAGGCTTCTCACAGCTTATGATCCACTCCTTCCAGGGTCACTCGGTATAGGTATTTAAATAGAAAAAAGATTCCTCATAGTGTATCTCTTTTGACCATTTATTCAATACAAATACCAAGATATGCTTACATCAAGTTTAAAAAAAAAAAATCGCATT
>BLSH010226118.1:22892-45405 GCA_018402905.1 Glandirana rugosa
CCCCCCCCCCCCCCCCCCCTCTCAGGTGTCTCTTTTGGCATCTTTTGGAGGGGGTGGGGGGTTGAAGAGGACACCTGTCCTTTTCCACTCATCCGGGAGTCTAGGGCCACGGCCGTCAGCAGTTGGGCTCCCTCCTCTGCCACCGCCAATGAGAAAGAACAGCGGCGGCTCGCACATGCGCAGTAGGGGCTCGGCCGTGAAGCAGAACAGCTACACGTCTGGGTTCCATTAGTCTCAATCGCAGTGGCTGCACTCATCCACCGATCCGAAGATCGGTGGGCGGTGCTGACGTTGCAGGACTCCAGGACAGGCAAGTGTCCTAAAGTTAAAAGTCTGCAGCTACTGTATATGTAGCTGCTGACTTTAACTTTTAAAGGAGCGGCGGACCTCCGCTTTAATGCACTCTGTCAATGAAAAGTGCAAAGACTGATCTCTGGAATGTAACTCCATCCACTCACGGTGGTGAGGGTGGGGTACTGCAACATGGTGTGGTTAAAAATGTATTTCCACAATGCAGTTCAAACCAAAGTGATTTAATGTGTTTAATGTGTCCGCTGCTGAGCCACTCTGTCCTGTGTCTCCTTGCACAGTTGGAGAGGTGCTGCGTAGTACCTCTGATGGGAGTTCAACCAGCACAGACTGGGATGGTATGGCCAGACAAATGGTAGCATGGTGTAAAGAACTTTCTGTTGGTAAAGGTTTAGTGGATGCTATGGCTGCTGTGCCAGGAGAGGTGTCTGCAGAATAGCTTATAGGCCAAGGTGCATTGTCTGTTGCAGAGATTAACCCTCATGATTGAAGGTCTCAGCGAGTGTAACTGCACAGCGGAAATTGTGTCCACCATGCATGTGTATTTTGTGACAGACATGCCAGTGTACATCTTGCTGTTTACCCTACGTTTGGCTAACTTATACCACGGGGTACTGCTGATTGGAGCAGGATACTGCAGGCTGTACTGTGCAGAAATCACCAATGCTGGAATCATTTAAAACAATGTTTTGTGTTAATGTGGAAAGTTGATACATTGTGCTGGATTGCTTTATACCAGGGGTCCTCAGCTCCGGTCCTCAGGACCCCCCAACAGGCCAGGTTTTCAGGATAACTGAAATCCATCCCAGGTGATCTCATTGGCTGCTCAGTGATTGCAGTATTCTAGTCTGCCCCTCCCCAAGGTAATCCTGAAAACCTGGCCTGTTGGGGGGTCCTGAGGACCGGAGTTGAGAACCACTGCTTTATACAGAGGTTGTGTATGAGAGGCACTCTAGAGCCCTATTGGACAGATCAGATGTATTGAAAAAAATGTGTTTGATAAATGTGTGTTGCAAGAACAGTTGCTGTTGGAGTGTTGGACAACAGGGGGCGATGTGAAACTGTGGGAAGGTCCCATAGAGAGTAACTGCTTGCCTGTGTGTGGTCCCTCCTCAGACACTGTCCTAGCAGGTGATGGGACAAGAGTTCCTGGTGGCTTTGAACTATGGTAACCACACAGGTAGTAGCCAACCTGAAACACAGATAGTGCTGGTTGAGTCACGTAGTAAAAGAGGTCAGTCCCTCACAGAGGTCGTAGAAGTAGGCCCCCTACAGTCCTGGGAGAGCAGGTATGGGGGAGATGAAGAGAAAGGTAGAACAGCCATTAGAGAAATGAGTGGGACCCCAAAGGTCAGGAAAAAGTGTTGCTGGAAGCACACCCTGAAAAAAGTGTGGGTGGAGTGCCCCTTTAAAAGTGATGTCAGGCAGGGATGGGCCCTTGTAGTTGAGAGCTGGCACACAGGTGCCACGTTGAGGTGGATAGGTTGGTGTGTTCTGCCCCCTCCGGGGTCGAAATGGGGGGAGGATATGTAGCAGGGCGCTACCTTGCCAGGGTCCGAGTCTAGGAAAAAGCCAGTTCACTGATTGGACAGCTGTGTTCTGGGCTTTAAGTAATGACCAGAGCAAGGCTCAGGGCTCCCACTTGGAGACAGCTCCACCCAAGCAGACAGAAGTCTCGCTGAGGAGTCAGGAGGACTCCACCCTACAGACACGAGGTCTGTGTATGAGTGTCATGAGGACACCCATGTTCCCTAGGAGAGAGAGGCTGCAGCGGGAGCATACGCTCTGAGGAGTAACCCTAAGGCCTAGATATGAGGCTGGAAGCAGCGGTGCTGCAAGTGAGTAAGCCAGGAGGCTGACCGTTTGAACTATACAGTAATGGTGGAACCTCCTGCAAGGGAAGTTGCTGTTATTTCATTGAATTTTGTTTCTTGAACTTTCCTTTTAATAAAAGTTGGCTGCCACACCCTTAAAATGCAGTCTGAACTCACATGTGTTCCTAAACTCGCATGCACTACTTGAGTTAAATCACCCCAATATCTTACTATATATTTTTTTTTTCAGGAGAGACTTGAAAGTGCCAATCTGACTTGTCAGGAAAATTTAGTGAAAACAAACAATATTGCAGGGAATAAAACCCAGACATCTAATGGAAGTTTAGCAGAACATGGAGGAAACCGAATTCGCACAACGTCTGCTGGCAGATCAAAGTAAGTACATTTTACCTTCCAAAATGGAATTATGGAGACTGCTGAAAATGCTGGTGGCCACCAGATTAAGTAGGCAGATCAGAAGTTCTAACTTCACTTTGCTGCATCCTTGTTCTAAGTCAATGGTTAACGTTTTACTCCAGCTTTGCTATCACTTTAAATTGTTTGGGCCAAGCTAGTCCAAAAAAATCTTTCCTTCACTAAGAAATGCAGCTGCTGGCAGCAATAAATAAAATTGTATGTAGCATCAGCTACACACAGTATACATTGTTGTATTCTGGCAGCGGTACAAGGACTACCCGTCCCATTCCTGAAACAAATTTGAGCTGGCGTGAGTGCTGCTCAGCCATTCACAGGAAGCCTTGTATTTTTTTATGAATGAACACAAGGCTCTGATTGGAGTTGGAGAGACGGGCAGATAATGTCATGATCTCTACCTCAGCCAATCAGAGGAAGCTATGTATTCATTTGTAATACAGGCAGTCCCCGAGTTACGAACGGGTTATGGACTGTAGGTTCGTTCTTAAATCGAATTTGTAAGTCGGAACTGTACATTTGTAAGTGTAACTTCAACCCGTGCAGTGATGTGGAGTGTTCCGGGCACTGCTATGTGTGCAGTTGTGCTATATGGGGCTCTTGTGGCCATGCTGTACAGTACTGTGGGATATGTGTCGCGCTGCTCGGCCGTATCCGGGACCAGGGTGGAGATCAAGCAGCCGGTAGTGACGCCACCCCACCCCCGTTCTAAGTAGGAGTCGTTCGTAACTCGGGGACTGCCTGTACATAGCTTCTTGTGAATGGCTGGTCAGTCTCAGCCTGACTCGATTTTGTGCCAGGAATGGGACAGGAAGTTCCTGTACTGCAGCTGAAACACAGTGCTATATACTGTATGCATGTAGCTGCTGCTACATTGTTTATACAGTGTTGCCAGCAGCAGCATTTCTTAGTGAAGGAGATTGTTTGTTTGTTTGTTTGTTTGTTTGCTTGGCCCAAACAAACTACTTAAGGTGATCGTAAATCCTCACCTTGTAAAACAACCTATTCATTTTAAAATAGAAATGAAAGGAAAAAACATTTTCATATAGATATAAAAAACATTATAAATGCCCTTTTTGCCTTTTTTATAAATGATCACATTCCCTCTGTTCTCGGCTGCATAAGAGTTAGGGGAGGAGAACAGTACATTGAGCTTCCCAGTGAATGGCTGTGCGTGGGGCGTGTCAGGACAAGACTGATCATTGGAGGAGAGCACACTGATTACTCTGCTTAACTGGAGAACTGCTTAGTGTGGTCAGTTTTTAACCACTGCAAGACCGAGCCTGTTTTTTGGGTTCGGTGTTTACGAGTTAAAAACTGTTTTTTTGTTTTTTTTTTTGCTATAAAATTACTTAGAACCCCCAAACATTATATATATATATATATATATATATATATATATATATATATATATATAATAATATTTTTTTTCTACCACCCTAGAGAATAAAATGGCGGTCATTGCAAAACTTTAAGTCACACCGTATTTGCGCAGCAGTCTTCCAAACGTGATTTTTTTTGGAAAAATTCAGTTTTTTGAGTTAAAAATTAGGAAAACAGTAAAGTTAGGCCAATTGTTTTCCATATTGTGAAAGATAATGTTACGACGAGTAAAATGATACCCAACATGTCATGCTTCAAAATTGCATCCGCTCGCGGAATGACGACAAAATTTGCAACTAAAAAATCTCCATTGGCGATGTTTAAAAAATTCTACAGGTTAGCAGTTTTGAGTTACAGAGGAGGTCTAGTGCTAGTATTATTGCTCTCGCTCTAACGATCGTGGTGATACCTCACATGTGGTTTGAACACCGTTTTCATATGTGGGCAGTACTTACGTATGCGTCCGCTTCTGCGCGCAAGCTCGCGGGGACGGGGCGATATATATATATATATATGTGTGTGTGTGTGTGTGTGTGTGTATATATATATATATATGTATGTATGTATGTGTGTAAACATTCCTTGTAATAGAAAAAAGCCTGCCAGGAACACTTAAATATGAGATCTGTGGTCAAAAAGACCTCAGATCTCATATTTACAGTAAAATGCAAAAAAAAAAAATAATAATTTGAAAAAAATGACAGTGCGAAAAAAAAAAAAAATGGGCCCTTTAAGACCATTGGACGGAAGTGACTTGTGACATAATTTCCGCCCTGCCATGTTATGGAGCCGACTGAGCAGCTTCAGCCGCTCACTTGGCTCACAGACACTGGGGGGGGAGAGGAACCAATCATCTCTGCCACTGCCGGCGGGTCCGGTAAGCAGCGGAGATGACTGGAAAGTGCGGGAGGGGGCACCTTTCCCGCCGCTGATAAAAGTGATCTCGTGGTGAATCGGCCACTAAGACCACTTTTATCAAACACAGGATCGCCGGCTGAAAAAAAAGATATCTGAATGGTGCCTGTAGCTGCAGGCACCATTCAGATATCCAGGCTCAAAGTTGCAACGTCATATGACGTGATTCTGACTGAAGTGGTTTTTAATAGGAAAGTAGAGGGACTGGCAAGAACACCAGAGATTTCACACAAAGGCAGCAATACAAAGAGAACAGGGTACTTTCTCATACAGGTATATGGTACAGCAGGCACATATCAGTCTGCTGAAACCGGGTCACAGGAGTACAGAATGAATTGCGCATATATCTCCGAAAAATCTTTGCCTGTACTTCTCCTTTAACATTTTTCGGACTGATCAGCTCTTGAAATAATGAGAAACAATAGGTTCTCAGTGTAACCCAAGATTGTATTACATAAACTTGTATGAAAAGAAACTAAACTGTTTTCTGCAAGTGTAATTTTTGCCTTACTTACACTTATAGAAGTGAGCAAGGGGACCTGCCATACATTGAAGGATAAGTTCACCTTTCATAACATATTACATGTTACACCCATATTCGGGATGTAACATGTTATGAATTCACCGATTCCCCCCTGTGCCAGATAGAGGGGGATCTTCTCCACCCGCTAGCTGTTAAAATTTTAAAAACCCATGGCCGTTCGGGGCTCTGCCCACTCGACCGCGTCACTCATTCACAGTGCTCTCTGAATGGAAAACTACAACGGCCGGCAGATACACTGACAGGTCTGCAGGAGACCTGCTTGGCATCAGCGATCTGCTGATTGCTGGTGCAATGCTTTACAGGCTCCTGCAACAAAAAATAATAAATGCACCTTTTTTTTACCTGAAAAAAATGTGCATTTATTATTTTTTCTGAAAAGGTGAACTTTAACTAAGCTGTGATTTTTCTTACACAGTTGTAATCACATTGGAGTGAATACCTGTAATGCACCAACTAGAGCAGGTCTAAAGCCACTGTGGACAGCACAGTGGCTTGATAGTTAACATTTTGGCCTTATAGCACTGGGATCCTCAGTCCGAATCCTTGCAAGAACACTATTTGCATTCGATTCTTACGTTCTTCCTGGACTTGTGTGGGGTCTTGGTCT
Organism: Glandirana rugosa; assembly: GCA_018402905.1. NCBI lineage: Eukaryota > Metazoa > Chordata > Amphibia > Anura > Ranidae > Glandirana > Glandirana rugosa. The sequence goes on from BLSH010226118.1 coordinate 28,897, forward strand.
TTGCTGGTAGGTTATTTGGCTACTGTATAAATTTGCCCTAGTATGTGTGCATATGAGATGGGGATCTTAGATCATAAATCCCTTGTGGGAAGGAATAATGACCGTGAATAGTGTATAAAGCTCTGTGTACAGCTCCTATATACATATCTGTACTACATAATAAAAAAATAAAGAACAGGTTAAATGTTGGTGTATATCTGTAAGTAGAATACAGCACTGTATATGCATGGGGAACAATGCTTCCTTGCCTCACATAACACATGGCTCCCACCTCTCCAGTGTTGCTGTATGGTTTGTGTCTTTTCAAGTCATGGCCTGTAATTTAACCACTTCAGCCCTGGAAGGATTTCCCCTTTTAGGACCAGAGCGCTTTTTGAGATTCGGCACTGCGTTGCTTTAACTGACATTTGCGCGGTCGTGCGACGCTGTACTAAAACGAAACTGACATCCTTTTTTTCCCCACAAATAGAGCTTTCTTTTGGTGGTATTTGATCACCTCTGCGTCAATTCTGGTCACCGCTATAAACAAAAAAAGAGCGACAATTTTGCAAAAAAAAAGAATATTTTTTACTTTTTGCTATAATACATATCCAAAAAATAAAAAAACTAACTTATTCATCAGTTTTGGCCGATTATATATTCTTCCTCATATATTTGGTAAAAAAAAAAAAAATTGCTTGGGCTGGTATAGATATTTCTGCCTAAGTATATAGCCCTAGTAACAGGTTGAACCTCCTAGAGTTCCGTCCACTACAAATTATCCTGTTTGTACGTTATTTTGTCATATGATAACCTTTTTGTCAGTTACCTCAAAGTACTGCATTTCCTTTTGTCATGTCTAAATTTAAAAAATAAAAATCTTTTGAAAGGAAAAAAAAAAAAATTGCAATCGGCGTATATTGATTGGTTTGCGCAAAAGTTGCCGCATTTACGAACAATGAGAATTCATCATTGATCTGGTTTTTTTTTTTTTTTTTTTTTCTAGCTGGACTGCGACATTGCGGCGGACATGTTGGACAATTGTGACACTTTTTTTGGGACCATTGGCATTTATACAGCGATCAGTGCTATAAAAATGAATTGATTAAAGTATAAATGTCACTGGCAGGGAAGGGGTTAACAGTAGGGGGCACTCTAGGGGTTAACTGTGTTCCCTGAGATGTGTTACTAACTGTGTGGGGGAGGAGAGTGATTGCGGCTCCCATACACAGGGAGCCTACGATCACATTCCTTCCCCCTGTCAGAACAGAGACCGGTGCATTTGCATACCTGGACCCCCGTTCTGTCAATGCAGGGGGAGCGATCGCGGGTAGCCGGCGGACATTGAGTCCGCCCTACCCGCTCCCTGGCTCCCCTGTAACAACACGACGAGCGCGCCTCCGGTGACACTCTCACGATCCGCGATTTTGCGGTCGCCGTCGGGTGGCGGCGGCTCGCGATATCAAGCCAAGTTGCCACTGTCATTCAACAGTGGGCGGCCGGCAACTGGTTAAACAAAGTGGTCTGACTTGGTATATATTTCAAATCTTTGTGGTCTGTCTATGGATTTGTGGAAAAAGAGAATTCCCCCTCCTCCCCAACACCATGGGGTTGATTTACTAACACTGGAGAGTGCAAAATCTGGCGCAGCTGCACATGGTAGCCAATCAGCTTCTAACTTTAGCTTGTTCAATCAAGCTTTGACATCAAATCCTGGAAGCTGATTGGTTTCTTTGCAGAGCTGCACCAGATTTTTCACTTTTCAGCTTTAGCAAATCAAACCCCAAGTGTGCCTGGGTTCTTGGACAGTAGAATCCTCCCCACTTTGTCTTGTTAATTATTTTTGTCTTTTTTGTTTTGAGGCGAGATCGACAGTACTCTGTGTGTAGTGATGACAGTACAGCTTCCTATGAGGTGCTGACGTTTGACATTGGTTGTCCTGGTCAACTCGTTGTGCACAGAGGGAAATGCCTGGGTGAGTATTTGATAATTATAACTTGGCAAAATCTTTCCCGCACGTATAGTACCATAACTTGCTTTTCCTTAAAATGCACAGGGGTGAAGTAACTGCTATACTTTTAAAGTGTTCCTGTCATACTGTATAGCTGTCACCAATGATGAAACTGTCTTAACGGCCTTATTGAAATAGTTTTTATTCTTGAGCATAGCAACTTATAGTGACCAGTGAGAATATGCTTTTCTAAAGCCAGGCCTATAGGTGTTATAAAAAACTGATGTTTGTCCTGCCCTGTCCTTTCTCAAACTTGCTGCTAAACAGGAGGGTCTTATTTTATTACCACCATCTAAGCAGTCTGTTTGTTGCAATAAGGAGAGGTGCATTATCTGAATTCTTTAGCTGTGAAGTGTCTTAGGCCTCATGCACACTGGGAGTTAAAACCCCTTGCTGAATGCTCTGGCATTTAGCTGTGGTTGTCCGGTACAGGAGCACTGTCGAGTTCCACTGCCTAGAGCCTGTCAAGAAGCTGACAGCTGCTGTGGCTCCATGATGCTTTGAATGGTGATTTTAAAGGTTCTTTTTTTCTTTTTTTAAATTAAAAAATAAACATGTCATACTTAGCTGCTCTGTACAAGGGTTTTGCACAGAACAGCCCCGAAACACTTCTTGGCACTCCTGGCTCCTCTTGGGCAAGTGCCCCTATAGGAAGCCGCTTTCAATGGAGGTATCTGTATAGGCTTGATCTCGAGCTGCCTTGTCTGCGTCAATTGACAAAGACTGGGTGGCTCGGCCCCACCCCCTGCTCCTCGTCACAGCATTTGATTGACAGCAGCAGGAGCCAATGGCTCCTGCTGCTATCAATCTGCCCAGAGAGGAGGGACAGAGCCGAGAGAGCTGTGGCTCTCATGCACATCGCTGGATCATAAATGGGCTCAGGTAAGTATAAGGGGGGGCAGGGGAGACTCTGTTACATAGAAGGTTTTTTACCTTCATTCATAGAATAAGTTTATTACAGTAGGAATGAATGCCCAGAATTCAGGCTGCTTGTGTTCGAGGCATTTGTAACTCAGTGCATACTATACTAAACATAAGTACCACTCAGTTCATCATCCAGCCACAGCAGCTAGCGACCCCTCTTAAGCCTAATACACATGATCAGAATAAAAAAATACAGATTTCGAAGCAATTATACGATAATCTGATCATTAATACACTGCTTTCAAAAGCGAATCACGACCATTCATCCGAAATTATCCGAAGGGACAAAAACTATTTTTTCTCGTACAATACCAGAACATACGATTTTCATTTAATCAGTACAGATTGCGGTAAAAAAAAATCGGAAGAGCAAGACTACGCATGCTCAGAAACAAAAGAATACAATACATTACATCACTTCTGAAGTTGTACTGGGTCGTACGAGAATTTTCATAAATTTAATTAACAACTTCATTTTCGATATGAGACGAGCATGAAAAAAAAATGGACGATCATTCATCCAAAATTATCATCATGTGCATGAGGCTTTAGAATATGACTAGCTGCTGACAGCGGGGCTGGATGGCGCATTTGTACTTGCCACCCACACCTAAAAAAACGGAGCTTCATGCACTGGGGCTAAATGTGAGCTGAAAACAGAAATTCAAACAATACTTGTCACATTGGTTTAGTATATGCGTCACTTTGTAATTTTCTGTGTTGCATTGGTTTTCTTATCCCAATGACACCTATCTTTTCCACAGCCTAACATTCCAGTACTGCTTTGGTATTTAAGCAGAGTTCCAACCAAAAGTGGAACATCCGCTTTAAGCACTCCTCTCCCCCTCACTCTATGCAATCTTCTGGGCCATGCCACAGGTCCCAGAAGATTGTCTGGCCACTAAGAGAGCGCAGCGTGACTCACACCCAGCTGTGAAGCCGCAAGCCGTCATAGCCGGGTGCCCACACTTGCAATGCCGGCGCCATGGAGAGGTGGGTGGGAGGAACAAAGCTTCGGGTGGCCGCATTGCTGGACCATGGGGCAGGTGAGTGTCTGTTTATTAAAAGTCAGCAGCTACACTTTTTGTAGCTGCTGACTTTTAATAAACTTACAAACGAGTGGAACTCTGCTTTAAGCACCTGTAAAGGGCTGGGATTAGAAAATGAGGATGAGCAGGATTGTGATTTCAGAGGATTTGAAGAAAATTACTGTACCTACCTACCTACCTCCTTTTATTGCAAAAAAAAAATAATCAAGAAGATCTGCAGATTAGAAACATAACTGAATTCCCCTTGTCTACTCTGTTGTGTATGGAACTGAAGTCAGACAGAAGTCAGAGCTCCCAAGTTGCATTTTTGTTCCAGGTCACCAATTCAGAAAGTATTAAAGCCATTGTGGAAAGAAATGTGACTTTGATTTCTGCTGTCATCTCTAGGGCTCTGATGACACTTTAGATCTGGATTTCAGGCATAACCATATTTTATTTTTAACATTGTATGCAGGAAAAGATGAACAGCTTGGGAAATCGGTCTACAATGGTTTGGAAATTACATCTGGCCATTTTGTCATAATCTATGAATGGGTGCTTCAGTGGCAAAAGAAGATGGGCACGTTTCTCACAAACCAGGAAAAAGAGAAGGTGGACAAATGCAAGAAACAGGTACAATGTAATTAGTGTTTTTTTGTGGCTTTGTACTGGGTTTTGACGGTTTGACTGTCAGGAACCAGTTTACATACCACTTACAGTGGGGGTCAGCGACCTGAAGATCACGATTTACCAGTAGATCATGGACAGGTGACTGGTAGATCGCGGTCTGGGCTTGCTGACCTGCCATTTCAGAGCATCAAACAGAGTGCAGTGCAGAGGGACTAATTGTAAAGTTGGAGCTGTAGTAGGGAGCAAGAGCACCATAAGACGCCTCCTCTGTAATGCTAGCTGTGGAGCGATTGCAATTGCATTCCACCTTTTGTGTCGGCTAGCAGTTTCCAGAGTGGTGCCAGTAACAGGAAAGAAGAGATCTTCAAGTCAGTGTGAAGCAATACACTGGCCACAATAGTATAGGGCTGCTTTTACACTGATGCACTGCTGAATGCCACAAAGAGCTCATTCACAAGTGCAGCAGGCACTGCTGCTCCTCTGAAAAGCGATCCAAGTGTGTTTGACAGGTGGTGAGGAAGCAATATGTTGCCTCCTCACCACCTGAATTAAACTCATGATTGCTGTGCAATGCATGTGTTTTTGGCACAGTAGTACGACAATTAGAAGTTTAAATCAAGTGTCAGGAGGCGACCCTGTGCCCGGTGATCTTTGACTTCTCCCATGTTGTTCAGGTAGATCTCCACCTCTCTGCCTATAGTAGAATGACATCTGGGCGGTGGTTTCATTATCCTGACTGGATGTCATATGATGTCCAACAGGATAAGCCGCTATCTCACGCCCTAGGGGGCGCGCAGTGCGGCGATCGGTGGTGTGGTATGTCAGTCTGACACACCGCATCACTGATCACTGTATAGAGCCTCTGACGGAGGCTCTTAACCACATGATCAGCTGTGTGCAATCACAGCTGATCACAGTGTAAACAGGAAAAGCCGCGTATCTGCCTTTCCTTTTCTTGTGCTGACAGACGCGAGTAGAGGAGAGCCTATCGGCTGCTCTCCTGACGGGGGGGTCGGCACTGATTATCAGTGCAGCCCACCCAGGACCAGCAAGGATCCCACCAGGTAAGCCCACTAGAGCCCACCGGGGATGGCAATCATTGCCCACTAGAGATGGCACTCTGTGCCCATAAGTGATGCCTGCCAGCGCCTCTGATCAGTGCTGTCTATCAGTGCCATCTATCAGTGTCGCCCATCAATGCCGCCTATGCGTCTCCTCCAGTGACGCCTATGAGTGCCCAGCAGTGCTGCCTATGAGTGCCCACCAGTGCCTGTTATCAGTGCCTATCAGTACTGCATATCAGTGCCAATCAGTAGCGCCTCATCAGTGCCCGTCGGTGCATGCTCATCTGTGAAGGAGAAAACTTATTTACAAACGCAGAAAAACGTTTTTTTTTTTTTCAAAATTTTTTTATTTGAAGCGCAAAAAATGAAAACCCCAGAGGTGATCAAATACCACCAAAAGAAAGCTCTATTTGTGGGAAAAAATTATGGCAGTTTTGTTTGGGTACAGTGTAGCATGACCGTGCAGTTGTCATTAAACACGTGAGAGCACTGAAAGCTGAAAATTGGTCTGGGCCGGAAGGTGTATAAGTACCCTGTATTGAAGTGGTTAAGGTTGCCGACCCCTGACTTGCAGGATAAAACTGACAAAACTTGTTGTAAGATAAGTTAGATTTGCAATATAAAATATGCATGAGATTATAAAACAAAGAATGGCGCCCTGGGAAATAGTAAACAGACAAATAAATAAGTATAGCCTTTCAAAGGTTGCAGCCCCTTTAACAGTGAATATCACTTAATCTACATACCATATAAAAAAGGTTATGGTGCTGACTAGGCTATTTTCCATACGTGCTAGTGAAAAAACAATTTCCGCAATGTGTTCCACTTATCCTAATCATAAACAGGTGAACCATCAATGAAATAATTGATATTGGAAAATCATACTAATGCAAAAGTCCATATAATTAGCATTATTTGTGAATACTAATATAAAGTCCATAGATTTATCCCAACACCATGTGCATCCTTAATTGTTTGGTTAAGTGTGAAATCCACCAGTGCTCATAAAGATGGCAACTCACCAGAACCTTTTGACCCCTTTTTACAGGTGGTCAAAAATCGTTTTAGGAATAGCCTTTGGATATCCTGCAACTCCGTTCCTCTTTGTGAAAAGATCCAATGGTTTTTATATCAATAGGAATGACTCCCCAGGAGAGCAAAATAAAAGTCTCATAGTGTAGTAGTTTTATTAAGGATATGCAGATAAAAAGGTTTAAAACAATTGCACTCACATTTTGATGTGCCAAGGTCCATTGGATCTTTTCACAAAGAGAGGAACGGAGTTGCAGGATATCCAAAGGCTATTCCTAAAACAATTTTTGACCACCTGTAAAAAGGGGTCAAAAGGTTCTGGTGAGTTGCCATCTTTATGAGCACTGGTGGATTTCACACTTGCCAAGCAATTAAGGATGCACATGGTGTTGGGATAAATCTATGGACTTTATATTAGTATTCACAAATTATGCTAATTATATGGACTTTTGCATTAGTATGATTATCCAATATCAATTATTTCATTGATGGTTCACCTGTTTATGATTAGGATAAGTGGAACACATTGCGGAAATTGTTTTTTCACTAGCACGTATGGAAAATAGCCTAGTCAGCGCCATAACCTTTTTTATATGGTATGTATATAATATGCATGGCAGAATACTGCCTTATCCCCAAACTAAAAGCTGAAAGCCTTCAGTAACAATCTGCTGCATTCTGTTGGGAAGAATTTTCTTTACTGCTTCTGATAGATCCAAATGGTTTGGCTGGTTTAAGTGTTCACCTTTTCAGAAAAAATTAAAAGATGAACTAACACCGTACACCCTCCCATCCCCCTGCTCCCCAGTGTATTTACCTCTGGGGATGCTAAGCTGTCAGTGCCCATTCAGCTGGTCCAGCGGTCCGAGGATTTGTAAGTACAGCAGGACTGGGATGGATGAGAAGGGTGTTCAGTGTTAACTTTTGCATTGTTTCTGAAAAGGGGAACGAGCACTTTTAAATAAAGCTCTGTTCTTTTTTGAACTTCTTGTAATCAGCAAATTCCAATGCATTTTTGAAGTAGACGTAACCCCTAACTTAATCACATTTAAACAATATACATTGCTTTTTATAGTTTGTAGCATCCCAGTGGTGAATCCTCTTTCAGGCACTTCCTCCTGTATACAGGCATGCACTCCTTCCATGGCTGCATGCCATTTCTCAGAGCATGTTTCCTTATGGTGGTAAAAGTGACCCATGTCTATGTAATGTGTTAAAACGGCCACTTGTATTTTCCATCAGAAGCCTGTGTGACAATGCAGGAATACAATTAGGAGACAGGACAGAGCATTGTTACATTAAAACAGGAAGTTCCTGAATGAGGACCATCACAACACTATGATGAGGTATTATTTTGATGATTTCAAAGTATTGAAAAATATGTTTGAAATCATATTAACATGTTAAAGCTTTTATGGGATTTTAGAAATGAGATTCCCTAGCTTTAAAGTGTTTCTAAACCCAAGAACAAAAATGTAATCTATTGCAGCTTACCAGTCCTTAGATGTGATGGCTGCAATTAACTTTTTTGAGTTTTTTTCGCCCTCTGGTGCTCATGCCAGTAGTACACTTACAGCGAGTGAGCTTTATCACCTTAAGATGCTCACGGACTGCAGAACACTTCCATCACTCCTTATCTCCGTTACAAGGGAAGAGATGTTCTGTAGATGTCTTGGAAGAGCTCATACTACTGCTTTGTTGGCTCTCTTTGTTAAGTTAGGGGCTCACTGGTTTTGTTGCAGGATCACCAGAGATTTTTGGTACTCAGTGTTAAACAAAATGTGAGTAGGTGTGCATATGCAGGACAGATTATATTGGAAGTTTATTGTTTCTTTTCCAATGTTGCTCGTATGTAAACTTTAAATTAAACTTTACTTGCAAGTAAATAATTCCCATAAATAATTTATGCTAGTTACTTATATGCTCAGGCTTTGTTTCATTTGAAAATTAACAGATTACCAGTAATACATTTTAGTTTATAGGTTCTACAGCTCTGTGCATGTTCCCCTCTGTATTCATTCTCAGCACTGCACTGGCACACCAGCTTAGAGATCCTTTGATATTGATTCAGTACCATGTTGTTTCTGCTGTTATGTGTGTGATTGAATTGGTGTGTAGGCAGTGGGATGACCTTTGACTACAGGAAGAGAAGTACAGCAGCCATCTTATCATCCCATCAGAAGACTTGCACATAGGTAGTCACTGCAGCACTGACCCAACATGGAAGATGACTTGCTTATTGGACATTAGTTGGCCATTATGGACTATATAACAAGAATAATACTTGGTTCTAGTTTTACTTTAAGGAATATTGCAGGGTTGCTTACAAATTGCACTAATATTCAGCTAAATAATTTAAAGCTGAATTCTAGGAAGTTAGCTACTTTGTAAAAACTGAAGACAATACCATAAGTTAAGCCTAACAAGGTGCCTGCCACCTCCTAGACTTATCTCTATTATTCACATCTGACAGGTTTATTGTGCTCCAGGAAGATAACTTCTGGAGCTCCGAGGCTGCTCATTGTGGTCTCAGTTCCTTCAAGAGCAGAGTTGCTGGAATTGCTATTCCCACCCTCTCCTCCTGACCATTCACAAAATCCTTTGTATCACGTGAACTCATTCACAAAATACATAGGCTTCTGTAAATGGGCTGCAGAGAGGGAGGCATAACTGCTGTGTGTGCTTCTCTCCTCACACAGCCGGAGTATGTCCTCCGGGAGTGCAATAAACTGGTCACATATAAGTAAAAGATATAAGTCCTGGAGGTGACATGCATCTAATTGGACTTAACTCATAGTGTGCCTTCGCTTTTTGCAAAGTTGCTGAGTTTCTGGAATTCAGCTTTAAATTTTACAGTGTAGCTCCATTGATCCCATTTAAGAACTGAACATTCATTTGGTTTTGCAACCCTATGTTGGCAGGATACATCACATCAATGTCATAGAATCATCATTTCTTTCCTTCCTGTATTGGGTTAAAGGTTTAGTTGAAATGTTTAGTTAAATTTTCTTGTGTTTGGTTGTTTTTAGAATTATGCAGGACTTTTATATTTTAGATGTACCATAGGTGTAGGGTAATCCTGGTGACATATTTCACTTCTTTTAATACTCTTGTTTAATTTGCCCATCAGGTTCAAGGTACTGAGACTGAATTTAGCTCCCTCACCAAGCTTAACCATCCCAATATTGTACGTTATCTTGCCATGAGCGTGAAGGAGAAGGAAGATTCCATTTCTGTCAGCATTGTGGTTGAACATGTAAATGGAACTAAACTTTCCAGCTTCCTTGCAGAGGAGGTTCAGGTTCCTGTGGACCAGATTCGACGTTACGCATCTCAGCTTCTATCTGCTTTGGATTATTTGCACAATAATTCCGTGGTACACAAGGTATTATGCGCCTCTTGTGTGCTAGTGACCAGCGATGAGAAAGTCAAATTAACAGACTATAGCCTTTCCAAACGCCTGGCAGACATCTGCAGAGAGGACATTTTTGAGCAGACCAAAGTCCGTTTCAGCGAGGACCCCCTGCCAAGTAAAACTGGCAAGAAGGGCGATATATGGAAACTTGGCCTGTTGTTGCTGTCACTTAGCCGAGGGAAGGTGGTTAGAGAATATCCTGTGAAAGTACCCAGCGAGTTGCCTGCTGACTTCCAGGATTTCCTCAAAAAGTAAGTTTTTTTTTTTTTTTTTTTTTAAATCGTAATATCCCAGTTTACACTACGCCCTGTTCACACCAGTGCAATTTCCTACGTCTGTGTCACGTTGCAATGGAAATCTCCTTATGCTGTACGATGCCCATTCACATCCATGCAACATGGTGCAGTGCGATTTTCAGAAAAGGTGCAGGTGGTTCTTTTGGTGCAGCATAATGCATTTTTGGCTGCATAGACTTCAATGGGACTAAATGAAAAGCACATGAAAAAAACCCAGTGAACCTTGGGTTTTATATATTATATTATATATATATTTTTTGTTATGGTCAGGCCTAAAAAATAAAAGTTAGCATTTTAAAGTGCACCTTACAGTAAAATGCATGGTCTGCTAATTAGGATGAATATATTTTTATCAGGGCTCAAAATATTAAGTCCTGAGCTACTAGCCACGCCTTAAAGTGGTTGTCAACTCTTGACAATCACTTTAAACTACAGGTAAGCCTGTAATCAGGCTTACCTGTAGCTTCCCTGTATATCTCCTAAACCCGTACGGTTTAGGAGATGTACGCTATACTGGCATGTGCCACCGTCAGAAACGGCTTCCGTGCTCCCGCGACTCCAGCCAGTCACAGCGCCGGAGTTTGCGGCCCCGGAAGGAAGAGGGGCGAAGATGGACGCTCCCTGCTGTGGGGACAGCGTGGGTGGCGATGACAGGTAAGTGGCACATAATAGGCTAGTATGCGATGCATACTAGCCTATTATGCTTTTACATTGCAGGGGAACATAGAGGAAGTAAACTCATTAGTGTTTACAGCAGGGTTTACTTCCTCTTTAAGAGTTACACCAGGACTCTGGACTTTGTTTGACAGTGGCTGGCGTTTCAGATCCAAGCTGTGTCACAGCGGCAAATTCTCTGTGTGATCCGGTTGGCTCTTCTCCTAGCAGTTTCCTGGCTGATCTATTCTGGCAGAAGTGGTGCTGCATTTTTTACAGGGCATCAGAGGGGCCGGGGTGCAATTACCTCCCTGCCCCCAGGCCCAGTCCACCCCTGCTCCACACTTCCCCTCAGCATATTTCCACTCGCCTAATAGGAGCAGGCGAGTGGAAATTTATAAGGATATTTTTATTATCAAAGATTTCAAAAGTAATATAAAAAGATGTCCACATTGAAATTGTGAGTACAGCTTGACATTGTCCACACAAATATGGTAGTCAGTCAATATCAACATCCCAATACAAATACATTGATCAATATCATCAAATGTGGGGATGTCTTCAGGTAGCCACCCAGAAAAAGGATCAGAGGTGTGGGCGACTTTCATACCATCAGGACATTCACAAAAGTGGAAGATCAGTGTGGCGTCAAGTAACTTTGAATAGACATTAAATAATAATGCTCATAAGGAACGTAAGGAAAAGAGAAGAGAGGCAGAATGGTCTGCCTATTAGATTAGGTCCCCCTCCCCTGTAAAAATTGCTACAATATAGTATTGGGAAAATGCACCTGTAAGACACGAAATCAGAATATCAACTTGCGTTATGCCTGTCTTTTGTGCATACAAAGACTTGGGGGACATGCCCTAACTATGCATCACATTAAAGATGGTGCTGCTATAATACCATACAAACAGAACAAAAGGTTACAGCGCACACATGCAAAAATGTCATTTAAATCCTACAAGGCTATTTAAAGCACCTGAACATAATAAGCAAATATGGGGATTTGGTCACACCGTATGGCCATATAGTGCTTAAGCCCACTACTGCGTCAAAGTACCCCATTTTCAGTGGGTCCTACACTAACCATAGAATAAAAGATCCTCTCTGCCATGGGAGTAATCTTTTTTTCTTTGTATGGTCTTATAGCAGAACCATCTTTAATGTAATGCATAGTTTCGATGCCCCCCAAGTCTTTGTCTGTTTTATATGGGTCCTGACCAGACCCCTTGGGTTGAAGCACTCCATCATCCCCCACCAGTACTTCTAATCAGTGTCCAGCTGAGTTATAGGAGGAGCCCTTTTAGTTCTCCCATAAAGAGGAGTGTATTTCTCCCATGGTTGAGAAGTGAGATCTTTCATTCTATGATTAGTGTAGGACCCACTGAAAATGGGGTACTTTGATGCAGTAGTGGGCTTAAGCATTGTATGGCCATATGGTGTGACCAAGTCCCCATATTTGCTTATTATGTTCAGGTGCTTAAAATAGCCTTGTAGGATTTAAATGAAATTTTTGGATGTGTGCGCTGTAATCTTCTGTTTCTCCTTCGTTCACTGACAGACGCAGCTCTTCATGACAAGTGGGGTTTATGCTTGTCCCACTAGGAGTTAACTAGGCAGGGAAAAGAACAGCTGGCCCCTCCCATGGGGCCGTCCTCTCTTCCCACATAAACCCTCACATAGCATAGCTCTTCAGTTTCAATGCCTAGTTTGCAAGGAGTTGACCTGGCTTCCCTTTAGGGGAATTGCGGTCCTGTTTGTGACTGTTTTTTCTTTACTCTTTTACTTTTATTTTATTTGACTTCTATCAAGCAATCGATCTGCTATCAAGAAGCCGGCCGGGGCATAGAGAGTCCATGGGCTCTGTACCTTCCCCGACATGGCCTACCGATGCGAGCCAGTCCCGCGGTATGGGGACCCGCTGCATCAAACCCGTTCCGTGCGGGCGGCCTGGGGTGACCCCCACCTACACCCAGCCCTGGATGCGATTCGGGTAGGGCGATTTTCTGGCCTGCAGCATACCGTCCAGGCAGAGGCGGAAGGTCTGCGACTGGGTGGCTACCCACTGCGCTCATCAGGAGTGGTGAGTGAGAGTTCCTTCCTTCACCCCCCCCCCTTTTTTCAGGGGTGGAAGGGGGACCGACGAACCTAAAAAAAATAAAAGAAAAAAAATTTCTGGGTAGCCGCTGGCAGGGGCGCGTGGAGCTCCTTTTCACCTCCTTCACACCCCCCTCCTCCCCCCCCCCCCGCACCGCACCCGATTGTCTGGCGCCGTTCGTTTTATTTTTCGCCGCCAAGCGGCGATCGGCCCTCATTTTGCGGCGGACCGCCGCCATTTTGCCGTAGCCACGGACATGCTGGGCCTATGGGGCTTTCCCTCTAGTGCTCAGAGCGGCCATTTGCGGTACTGCACCTTCCTGTAGATAGGTTTTGGCCTCTAGTGTTCAACGGCGGCCATCTTGGTGCCTCATGCTGTTGCAAAAACGTGTGTGGAACGTTTTCCTTTCTCTGTGGAACGGTGTGTGCTACTGACGGCGCAGCTCTTCTGACGATCCTCCAGCGTGCAGGCAGGCAGCAAACAGCAAGTATAGCTGGGCTCACCTGTGGGTGCTGGTGGCGGCGGGTGCAGTCCTCCTGGGTTCCCTGGTGCACTGTGGGGCGGTGGTGTGTGGCTGTGTGGGGGTGTCTCAACTTTTCAGTTTTCACCTGTGTGTCACTTAGACTGTTTTGAGCAGAGAACGATGGCAGATTATACTGCTGAACCTGCTGAGGAGCAATCTGCGCAAGGGGCTTTTTTGGACCAGCTGCAGGCGGTCTTTAGTGAATTTCTCCCCCGAGCGGATGTCGCCCACCAGGCCCCCAAGAAACGTCCTCCTCCTCCTTGTTCTTCAGGGGAGGATTCTGATCCGGAAGTGGCCTCCGGGGTCACTGGGACCCCACTGGACCTATCTAATGGGGAACTGGGCCCATCGGACGGTGAAGAGGATCAGGGGGCGGCGGCTGCGCGTGAAAAAGCGCTGGTTTCCGCACTACGCTGCGATTGAGCCAGGATGGCGAATCGCAGACTTCTGCGTATGTGTGTGGGTCCTCCAGGCACCCTAGGGCCCCCAAGGCTTACCCCTATGATCAATTTTTCGATCATTTTATTTATCGTGAATGGCAGCGTCCACAACATTCATTTTCGCTGTCAAAACGGTTCGCTGCTCGCTATCCCTTTGAGGAAAGCTTTTTGAAAAAATGGGAATCGCCGGTGGTGGACCCACCGATGGCTCGCCTTAATAAGGCAACGACCATTCCTCTGGAAGGGGCTCCTTCCTTCAAGGATCCTGCTGACAGAAAGACAGAGGCGCTGTTAAAGTCGCTATTCCTGGTGGCAGGCTCTGCCTTGCGGCCAGCCCTAGCGTCCGCCATGGCGGCGCAACATCTGTCTGAACGTATGGCGGAGCTCCTGACTGATCTGGAATGCGGCTGCCTGATGGATGCGCCGCAGAGGGCTGAGTTTTTGCTCCAAGGGTTCAAGTACCTTTTGTGATGCGGCCGTCGATTTACTGCCTATGTTATCCAGAATAGCGGTGTTTGCCGTTATCCTCAGACGGATACTTTGGTTGCGTTCTTGGTCCGGGGACCATGCTTCCAAAAAAGGTCTTGCTGACCTTCCCTTTCAGGGTGGACGTCTATTTGGTCCATGGTTTGATGAGATCATTAAGGATTTCACGGGAGGTAAGAGTACTTTCCTTCCAGAGCCCCGCAGGCGTGAGTTTCACCGTAGTTCACCTCGGGTCAGAAGAGGTTTTTTCGTGCCCCAGGTGCAACAGGTAAAGGGAACCGTCCCGGTAAGGTTGCTGCGGGGGCCGGAAAATGGCAATGGCAGCGCATATCCGAAAAGACGTAGGACAAGCCCTCTCAGCCTGACGGGTTGCCCCCGCCAGGGCTTCGGGTGGGGGGACGTCTTCTGGGGTTTGCAGACCAGTGGCTGGCTCACATTCCAGACTTTTGGGTCCGGGAGGTGGTGTCCACCGGGTACAGGATAGAGTTCAACACTATACCCCCAGACTGGTTCTTCCCATCGAACTTGGGGCTCCCGCAGACACGCCGGGAGGCTCTCTTTGGGGCTATTCAAGCACTCTCGGACCAAGGGGTGATCGTGCCAGTGACTCCAGCGGAGAGGTTTCAAGGTTTTTACTTAAATCTGTTCATGGTCCCCCAAAAAAGGGGGGGGGGGAGAGTTCGGCCAGTACTGGACCTGAAGGCCCTGAACCGGTATGTCAGGGCACGGAAATTCCGGGTGGAATCTATCCGCTCTGTCGTGGCCGTCCTCCATCAGGGGGAATTTCTTGTGTCTCTGGACATCAGGGATGCGTACCTCCATGTACCCATCTGTTCACGGCGTCAGCGTTTCCTTCGCTTTGCAGTGGGAGACCTCCATTATCAGTTTGTGGCTCTCCCCTTCGGTCTAGCCTCAGCCCCTCGAGTGTTCACAAAACTGCTAGCTCCGGTATTGGCGTTGCTGGGACAGAGAGGCATTGCGGTAGTAGCCTACCTGGACGACCTGCTCCTGTGAGCGGAGTCCGCCTTGGCTCTGGTGGAGAATGTGAGAATCACAATGACCTCGCTGCAGGACTTCGGCTGGTTGCTCAACCTGCAGAAGTCGACGGTTTCTCCATCCCGTCGCCTGGAGTATCTGGGCCTGATTCTGGACACAGAGCAGGCGAAGGTTTTCCTTAATGTGCAACAAAAATAAAAATTAAACAGTATTGCGCTAAAAGTCCCAGTGCAGCAGCAACATATAGTGTGATAATAACACCAAATAAACAATATCAAAAAAACAGTTGCGCGAAAAGGTGAAAGATAAATAACTAATTATGATGGATCAAAATAAAAATATGTCAAAAAAACATTGAAAGTCCTTTCGCAATCCAACTTGCATCACATAAAGAAATCAATCCAAAAGTCCAAGTACCAACACCGTGAAATGTGAAAAATTATATAACAATATGTTGAATGCTGATTCCTCATTAGGGTACGCCAAACCAGGTGATGAGACCGCCACCAGAGATAAACACACCTCTATTGTTATAAAGGGTACTCTTACCGGAGGTTATGGACTTACTATCGCTAGCAAGTCTTTCAGGCTGGCAGATAGTAACCCTCTGCGGGGTCTCTCATCAGAGAGGATCCTCTCTTCCTGTCGGTCAGATTATTCCGGGTACACAGCCTATCTTCCAACTCAGAAACTCATTCACATAGATCCCACCGTGACAGCACCATAGAAGGAGAAGAGTCTCATAGCGTGATCTCGTTTGAGTCAAAATTTATTAAAATAATACAGATGGGTACTCACATATAAAAGTCCTTTAAAAAGCATAAGACATTTGCCGGCAAAGTGAAAAAAACGCTCCCGTTCCTCTAGATTGTATGCGCGTGGTGACGTCAGACGTAGCTCCGCCCTACATGTTTCGTCATACGTGACGTC
>BLSH010226118.1:45415-55866 GCA_018402905.1 Glandirana rugosa
TACATTACTTCTAGCAGACACGCTGTCCTCCCAAGCGTGACGGCTGACGTCGCGGTCGTTGAACCGACCTCGTTCCTTTTGGAAGTTATAGTTTTTTTGTCAACGCGCTTTTCCACTTTCTATTTATTGATTAATACTACCTAGTTTTATTTTTATACAGTTTTTTTGTAACTTTCAGGAAAGCGTTAGGTTGAACGTAGTGTATTTCTTTAGTTAGGTTTTCAGGTTCATGGTTGTGGCACTTTACACTTTTTGGCGGTCTCATCACCTGGTTTGGCGTACCTTAATGAGGAATCAGCATTCAACATATTGTTATATAATTTTTCACATTTCACGGTGTTGGTACTTGGACTTTTGGATTGATTTCTTTATGTGATGCAAGTTGGATTGCGAAAGGACTTTCAATGTTTTTTTGACATATTTTTATTTTGATCCATCATAATTAGTTATTTATCTTTCACCTTTTCGCGCAACTGTTTTTTTGATATTGAAGGTTTTCCTTGCTCCAGCCAAGTTGCTGGCGCTGCAGTCGGCAGTGCGAACCCTCCTGTCGCACAGACGATCTTCATTACATTTCTGTATGCGGGTGCTGGGACTCATGGTCTCGACTTTCGAGGGAGTACCTTACACCCTGAGTCACACTCGTCTCCTTCAGCGAGCAATCTTGGCTCGGTGGGACAGGTCCCCTCGGTCTCTGGACCTTCTGATCCATCTGAGCTCCCAGACCAGGGCGTCTCTGACCTGGTGGCTTCGGGACTCAGCGTTGATTAGGGGGAAGTCGTTCCTGCCCCTTCAGTGGGTGATTCTCACCACGGATGCCAGTCTTTCAGGCTGGGGCAGGGTCCTGGGGCAGCTGTCTGCCCAGGGACGTTGGTCGGCACAGGAGTCTCGGCTTCCCATCAATGTGCTGGAACTGAGAGCAATCAGATTGTGCCTATCTCACTGGACAGTGAGGTTGCAAGGTCGTCCGATTCGGATTCAATCGGACAATGCCATGGCTGTGGCTTATGTGAACCATCAGGGCGGCACGAGGAGTCCAGCAGCTTTGGCGGAGGCAGCTCTGATACTGCGCTGGGCGGAACGTCATGTTCCAGCAATCTCCGCTATTTACATTCCAGGTGTAGAAAACTGGCAGGCGGACTTTCTCAGTCGCCAGACGCTGGACCAGGGAGAGTGGTCTCTCCACCCGGAGGTGTTGAATCAGATTTGCCGCAGATGGGGGACACCAGACATGGATATCATGGCATCCCGGTTCAATCACAAGGTGAAGACCTTTATGTCCAGAACGAAGGATCCGTTGGCAGTGACCACGGACACTCTGGTGGCCTCCTGGGGCTGCTACCGACTTCTGTACGCCTTCCCTCCGATAAAACTTTTACTGCGTTTGATACGCAGGATAGTGGTGGAGGAAATACCAATAATCCTGGTGGCTCCAGATTGGCCTCGGCGCACTTGGTACGCCGACGTGGTGCAAATGGTGGCAGACGCCCCTTGGCGGCTCCCATTGCGAAGAGATCTTCTGTCTCAGGGACCCATCTTGCACCCTGCTTTACCCTCGCTGGCTTTGACGGCGTGGCTATTGAGTCCCAGGTGCTGAGAGACGGGAGTCGCTGACTCCATGATTCCTACCTTGTTGAAGGCTCGCAAGTGTACTTCTCACAAGATTTACCACCGCACCTGGAAGGCTTATATAGCTTGGTGCGAGGCGGAGGGTCATAACCCTCGCTCTTATGTGGTGTCTAGGGTACTGACTTTTTTGCAGCAAGGCCTGAACAAAAAACTGGCTTTGAGTACTCTTAAGGGCCAGATATTGGCTCTGGCGATTCTTTTTCAGAGACCTTTGGCGTCGCACTCGTTGATTCGTGCTTTTGTACAAGCTGTGCGACATGTGGCGCCTCAGGTGAAGACCCCGATGGCCCCGTGGGATCTGAATTTGGTGCTTTCTGTACTTCAGAAACCGCCATATGATAAAATCAGGGAGATTTCCTTACAACTGCTATCGCAGAAGGTGGCTTTTTTGGTAGCCATCACTTCTGCCAGACGGGTGTCTGAGTTGGCAGCACTGTAGTGCAAGTCTCCTTACCTAGTCCTACACAGGGACAAGGTGGTTTTGCGCCCATCTCCTTCGTTTCTTCCGAAGGTGGTTTCTTTGTTTCATATTAACGAAGATATTGCTCTTCCTTCATTGTGCCCACGTCCATCGCACCCAAAGGAAATTGAGTTGCATACTTTGGACGTAGTGGGGGCCTTACAAGTGTATTTAGCTGCTACAGCTTCTTTTCGGAAGTCTGATAATCTGTGCTGACAGAAGGTCCGCGAAAAGGCTTGGCGGCCTCGTCGGCTACTATCTCTCCTTGGATTAGTCAGACCGTGACCCCTGCGTATACTGTTCGGGGCAAGATTCCCCCTTTTCCAGTTACGGTTCATTCTACCCGGGCTGTTAGCACCTCCTGGGCTTTCAGACATCAGGCTTCGGTGTCTCCAGGTGTGCAAGGCGGCCACTTGGGCCTCAGTACACACTTTCACCAAGTTTTATAAAGTTTATGTGTTAGCATCTTCGGATGCAGCTTTTGGCCGCAAAGTTTTGCAGGCGGCAGTGTAGGCGCGTTGGCGCCTCCTTCAGAGGTTCTGTTGGGTACAGTTGTTATCGTTTACCCACCCCTCTTTTTGACACAGCTTTGGGACATCCCCACTTGTCATGAAGAGCTGCGTCTGTCAGTGAACGTAGGAGAAAAAGGGATTTTATTGAAACTTAGCGTAAAATCCTTTTCTCCGAGTTCACTGACAGACCCAGCACCCACCCCTCTGTGCTCTGTTCTTTGTACGGCTTGTGTACAAACTGAAGAGCTATGCTATATGAGTGTTTATGTGGGAAGAGAGGACGGACCCATGGGAGGGGCCAGCTGTTCTTTTCCCTGCCTAGTTAACTCCTAGTGGGACAAGCATAAACCGCACTTGTCATGAAGAGCTGCGTCTGTCAGTGAACTCGGAGAAAAGGATTTTACAGTAAGTTATAATAAAATCCCTTTTCTGTCTTTTATGCATGGCACCTAGGTGAGGATGACACTTCTGGTGAGATCCTGGGAATGATGAGGATCCCAAATCTTGTGAGAAGGCGCTCTTGCACTGGACTCATCGTTCCCTTGGAATCTCACTGGAAGGATAGTCAAGTTACACCCCAAAATGTCTGACGGTTCAGTGCATGTTTATTCCAACTTTTTTTTGCTTTGCACATTCCTTAAAGCGGAGTTACACCCAAAAGTGGAACCTCCGCTTAACTGACTCCTCTCCCCCTCCGGTGCCACGTTTGACACCTTTTGTGGGGGAGGGGGAAACTGGTACAAGTTTTTGACAGGTACCACTCCCGAGAGACAGCGTTACGGTATCGTCCCTTGGAAGTCAGGCTTCCTTCCGCTGCCGGGGCCAATTAGAAAGCGCAGCACGCTTCACGCATGCACAGTAGGGAACGGCTTCACTGCCAGGTTCCTTTACTACGAATGATGGCAGCAGCACCCGAGAGCCGATCTGAAAATCGACTGGGGTGCCGACATCGCAAGAACCCTGGACAGGTAAGTGTCCTAATATTAAAAGTCAGCAGCTACAGTATTTGTAGCTGCTGACTTTTAATTATTTTGTGGGGGCCCGGGAATTTTTCTTTAATATTTTTAAATGCTATGCATTTTCATAAGCATTAGGCTCACTTTCACTTTTTTCTCCTCCTCTCTCTTGCCCTCTTCCCCTCCTCTCTCTCACTTTCCCCCTTCTTACAGCTTTGTTTAAGAAACCTGTAGTGCTCTGGGAACCCTGTGTCATTTATTACATGTAAGGGTCTCTGTCCTTATCCCCATGGGACAGCACTGGGTATGTGAATGGCCAGGCAGAGCGCTGTAACATAGGAAGGAGAACAGTGAGCCACATTCTCCTGACACCCAGAAATATGTCACATCAAACTGGAAGAGTTCTCAGCAGGGTTGATCTTTCAAGTTGGCCTTTTCCCCTGAAAACCAGAGGTTGGCTATTTATTTTAGTTTTCTCAACTCTTGAATATATAAATATATATTATATAATTTTTTATTTTTTTTACCACAAAATTGTCATACCTTTTTGATATGTGTGCCTTTCTATTGGAATACAGTGCTTTTGTTGTCTGATGAGGACATACATGTATATGTTTTTTAAATTTTTCTAATTAGTTGCGTGTGCCTGGAAGACAAGGAGCGCTGGAGTGCACAGCAGTTGTTGGGTCACAGCTTCATCAATCCTCCTCCACAATGCTCGCTCACTGAAGACAGTCCAGAGGGTGAGCCCTAAAGCAATCTGACTTTGGTATCAACAGAGTGGCTGGCTTCACTAAGCTCTCTTTATGAAAAGGCTAGTTGATCTGTTGTCTCTTATGCTGACGCCTTGGTTCAATGCTTTGAGTCACTCTGAACAAGCATACAAAAAATCGCTCCTGACTTTCTTGATTTGCACACTCTGTTCCAAATCCGTGACTGAAAGTATTGAAGTATTGAAGTCAGTAGTTCAGTATAATAGCCAAGCAATCTAAACATTGTGTTAGACAAAGGCTGAAAGCGCAGAGTTGTATGGACCTAGTAAACTTTAAGAACGTAAGAGCTTTGTGGGAATAATACTCACTAAATTGGTTCTGCTTCACCTTTGAATCACAGCCGTATTGTACACACATAGATTTCAGGCACTATATGAAAAATTGATAATGCTCCAAATAATGTTATATTATTTAAAACCACTTTAAAAACAATATAACAAGCCTTGGATGATTACTCACATGTTAGGGTGCAACAACCTGCACCAATAAAGCAAGTATCAAAATGTAAGCTCCTCTGTCACTGTGTGTATTTCAAATGTGCCACTCCAAGTATCTCTCACCTGCCCATTAATAATCAAGCACTACATAATCTCCTGTCAGCTCCTGGAAGCTCCAGTAACTGCTTCGGCCATACCTCTTGACGCGTTTCGTCTTGGCGATTGACTGGTGGCATGTCATATTACACATATCTCCAAACCGCACACCTCGCTTTCTATTTAAAGGGGTTGTAAACCCTTGGTTTTTTAAAGAAATAAAAGTAACAAACATGCCTATACTTACCTGCTCTGTGCAATCATTTTGCACAGAGCAGCCCAATCCTCTTATTCTGGGGTGCCCCTCTGGCACTCCAGGCCCCTTCTCTTCATCGGGTGCCCCCACGGAAAGCAGCTTTCCCTGGGGGCACCCGTGCAGGCATGCTTCCGAGTCCCACTGCTGCGTCCATTGACACAGACAGCGGGATACTGCCCTGCCCCCCATTCCTCTGTCATTGGATTTGATTGACAGCAGCTGGAGCCAATGGCTCCTGCTGCTATCAATCTGTCCAGTGAGGAGAGAGACAGCGGGTGGACCCGCTGCTCTCATGGACATCGCTTGATCTGATCGGGCTGAAGTAAGAAAAATGGGGCGGTCTGGAGGGAACTGCAGCACAGAAGGTGTTTCACCTTAATGCATAAAATGCATTAAAGTAGAACTATGGTCAAAATGAAGAAATCAATATTTCTCTTACGTTCACTGACAGACACAGTCCTTCTTATGCCACGTGGGGTTTATGCTCATCTTACTAGGAGTAGACTAGGCAAAGAAAAAAACAAAAATATAGGCTGGCCCCTCCCAGGAGGCCATCCTCACCTTAGCATATAACCCCCTGCTGGACAATAGCATATCAGTTCGTAACAAGCCGTACAAACTCAACACAGAGGGGTGGGTGCTGCGTCTGTCAGTGAACTCAGAGAAAAGGATTTTACAGTAAGTTATAATAACTTACTCCTAGTAAGATGAGCATAAACCCCACGTGTCATAAGAAGGGCTGCGTCTGTCAGTGAACTCAGAGAAAAGGATTTTACGGTAAGTTATAATAAAATTCCTTTATTAAGCACCTATACAGTCTGTTTAACATTGTCACTGATTGTTTTGCAAAAGCAGTAAGGATGGTGAGAGATCTACCTTGTCTCCAGCTCTCATGTGCACTTCCTTTAGTGAAGTGACAACTTTACTTCCTGGTTTTCAAATTGCCTGTGTTGAACAGAACACATGTTGTCCCCATTTGCGTCTATCTCTCTCTCTGCAGAAACGTCCTGACATCACTGGGGGAGGGACTCCTATATCCATGGAAATCTCAGCCATTCATTCTGCACAGAAGTCCCCTTTAGGCTCCGCTCATGGTTGGCCTGTGAAGCCCTGCCCCCTCCTACCTATGCCCCGCCTTTGTCCGCCCACTGCTCTGTCTATACAGCCAGCTCCTAGGTTGGATTTTGTTCTGCCAGTTTACAAATTACCAGAGGAGAGCAGGCAGGGAGAAGCACACAGATTAATAGACTGATCTGTGTGCAAAGTAACCTGTAATGACTTATACTGTCTTACATAGCACACACCCAGCTATTGATTGGCAGATGGGTGTGTGTTATGTAAAATAGACTGAGAATCATAGAAGGCTGGAGGACTGTTGGATAGACAAGATACTTCACTGAAAGGAAATGGCATCTGAGCTCTGCTGAACTCCTCCCATCATCACTAGTAGTGTACAGCAAAGGAGGAATGAATAGGGGATTACAGACCACAGTTGCAGCTATATGGTAGGAAAATAATCATTTCAGGTATTGTTTATTACCATGTGTAATTTTCAGGTATTTATATGAGGATTTACTAAAATATGTATGTTGCCTTTAGTTGTACTTTAAGGTGAAAAACCTTGAGGCTTTACAATCACTTTAACCTTCTACACACCTGGTGTGATATTGGCATGCTACTACCAGAGAACTATATGATGTGTACAGTATGGCTGTGAGGTGAGGATGAAGACGATCTGATAATGGGTGTATTATTCCTATGAACTGCACGTTATCTGAAATTTTAGTAGGGCCATATAACTATGGTGAGTGTGAAAATCAGCTCAGGTGTTACATAGTTACAGTAACTCAGGTGGTGGACACTTTGCTGGTGTTTTGAAGATTTCCACATCTATATAAGAATGAAGATAAGAGCTCTTTCACACTGAGGCACTTTTCAAGCACTATGGCGCTAAAAAAGCTCATGAAAACCTATTTCTCCTACGTTCACTGACAGACGCAGCTCTTCATGTCATGTGGGGTTTATGCTTGTCCTACTAGGAGTTAACTAGGCAGGGAAAAGACAAGCTGGCCCCTCCCATGGGGCCGTCCTCTCTTCCCACATAAACCCTCCACCAAGCATAGCTCGTCAGTTTCAATGTCTAGTTTGCATAGGAGTTGACCTGGCTCCCTTAGGGGACTTGCGGTCCGGATTGTGACCGTTTTTTTCTTTTTATTTCTCTTTATTTTTTCTTTTACTACTTACTTCTATCAAGCAATGAAGTCTGCTTTCAAGAAGCCGGCCGGGGCATAGAGGGTCGTTCAGACTCTGTACTTTCCCCGGCCTGGCCGACCGATGCGAGCCAGTCCCGCTGTATGGGGACCCGCCGCATCGTGCCCATTCCGTGCGGGTGGCCTGTGGTTACCCCACCTACGCCCAAGTCCCGGATTGTGGTCCAGTTCGGGCGTTCTTTGGCCGGCAGCATCCCGCCCAGGCAGGGGCGGAAGGCCTGCAACGGGTGGCTACCCGCTACGCCCGACAGGAGTGGTGAGTGAGAGTTCCTCCCTCCCCCCTTTTTTGGGGCGGAGGGGGGACCAACGGTCTCCCGGCGATTTTTCTTTGGTAGCCACTGGTTACGGGTGCCTGGGGGTCCCTTCCACCCATCCCGCCTCCCATCCGATCGCTGACGCAGCTTTTTGGGATTTTTCACCGCCAGTAGTACACGTTTCCCTGCAGGTGGTTTCGGCCTCTAGAGTACACTCTGCGGCCATATTGGAGTCCCCTGCTGCTGTAAAAAACGTGCATGCAGACGTTTTTGCTTTCTCTTTGGAACAGTGTGTGCTCCTGACGGCGCAGCTCTTCTGACGGTCCTCAGTTACGGCCAGCAAACAGCAAGTATAGCTGGGCTCTCCTGTGGGTGCTGGCGGCGGCGGGTGCAGTCCTCCTGGGTATCCTTGGTGCTCTGTGCGGTGGTGGTGTGGGGGTGCCTCAAACCAAGTATTCACCTGCATTTCGCTGAGGGTAATTTTTAGGGGAAAAACGATGGCAGATTATCCTGCTGTGCCTGCTGAGGAGGACTCATCGACAGCGGTCTTTAGTGAGTTTCTTCCCCGGGCGGATGTCGCCCATCAGGTCCCTAGGAAGTGTCCTCCGCCCCCTTGCTCATCATAGGAGGACTCTGATCCGGAAATGGCTTCGGGGGTCACAGGGACCCCAGTGGACTTTTCTGATGGTGAACTGGCCCCCTCAGACGGAGAGGAGGACCGGGGGGCAGCAGCTGCGTGCGAAAAAGTGCTGGTATCCGCCATTATCACTGGTGCCCCTTCCTTTAAGGATCCGGCTGATAGGCGGACAGAGGCAGTGTTAAAAAGCTCTCTTCCCGGTAGCATGCTCAGCTCTGTGGCCGGCCCTGGCGTCCGCCATGGCGACGCAACACCTGTCTGAGCGTATGGCAGAGCTCCAGAAGGATCTGGACTGCGGTCGCCTGATGGATGCGCCGCAGAGAGCTGACTTTTTACATCAAGGTATGAAGTACCTCTGTGACGCGGCCATGTTGTCCAGAATGGCTGTTTTTGCCGTCACACTTAGACGGGTTCTTTGGTTACGTTTGTGGTCCGGAGACCATGCGTCCAAAAAAGGCCTTGCGGACCTCCCCTTTCAAGGTGGACGTCTATTTGGTCCACAACTAGATGAGATCATAAAAGATTTCACTGGAGGTAAGAGCACTTTCCTCCCAGAGCCCCGGAGGCATGAGTTTCGCCGTAGACAGGGGCCCCCTGCCTCGGGTCAGAAGAGGTTTTTTCACGCCTCTGGTGCAGCGGGAAAAGGGACCCGGTCCGGTAAGGCCACTGCAGGGGCCGGTAAGCGGCAGTGGCAGCGAAAAACCGAAAAGGCGGAGGACAAGCCCTCCTCCACTTGATGGGCTGCCCCCACTCGGGCTTCGGGTGGGGGGGACTTCTTCTGGGGTTCGCAGACCGGTGAATTGCTCGCATTTCCGACCGGTGGGTCCAGGAAGTAGTCTCCACCAGGTACAGGATAGAGTTCAACACTCTACCCCCAGACAGGTTCTTCCCATGGAACTTAGGGCTCCCACAGGGACGCCGGGAGGCCCTCTTCGGAGCTGTTCAAGCACTCTCAGAACAAGGGGTGATCGTGCCATTGCCTCCAGCGGAGAGGTTTCGAGGTTTTTACTCAAACCTGTTTGTGGTCTCCAAAAAAAGGGGGGGAGGGGGGCGGCCAGTTCTGGTCCTGAAGGCCCTGAACTGATATGTAAAGGCGCGAAAATTCCGGATGGAATCGATTCGCTCGGTTGGCCGCCCCCCATCAGGGTGAATTCCTGGCGTCTCTGGACATCAGGGATGCGTATCTCCATGTTCCCATTTGTCCACGGCATCAGCGTTTCCTTCGCCTTTGCAGTGGGGGACCTCCATTATCAATTTGTGTCACTCCCTTTCGGTCTAGCCTCAGCCCCTCGAGTTTTCACCAAACTGGTAGCTCCAGTTCTGGCGTGACTGCGACAGAGAGGCATTGCGGTGGTAGCGTACCTTGACGACCTGCTCCTCGGCTCTGGAGGAGAATGTGAGAATCACCATGGCCTCGCTGCAGGACTTTGGCTGGTTGATCAACCTGCAAAAGTCGACGGTATCTCCATCCCGTCGCCTGGAGTATCTGGGTCTGATTCTGGACACAGAGCAGGCGAAGGTGTTCCTCCCTCCGGCCAAATTGCCGTCGCTGCAGTCGGCGGTGCGAACCCTCCTGTCACACCGACGGTCTTTATTACGATTCTGTATGTGGGTGCTGGGGCTCATGGTCTCAACTTTCGAGGCGATACCTTACGCCCAGAGCCACACTCGACTTCTCCAGCGAGCGATTCTGTCTCAGTGGGACAGGTCCCCACGGTCCTTGGACCTTCTGATCCGCCTGAACTCCCAGACCAGGGGCTCTCTAACCTGGTGGCTTCGGGACTCGGCGTTGACTCAGGGGAATTCGTTCCTGCCCCTTCAGTGGGTGATCATCACCACGGATGCCAGCCTTTCAGGCTGGGGTGGGATCCTGGGGCAGCTATCTGCCCAGGACCGTTGGTCTGCTCAGGAAGCACGCTTCCCATCAATGTGCTGGAGCTGAGAGCAATCAGATTATGTCTATCTCACTGGACAGTGAGGTTGCAGGGTCGTCCGATTCGGATTCAGTCGGACAATGCCACAGCAGTGGCATATGTGAACCATCAGGGCGGAACGAGGAGTTCAGCAGCTGCGGCAGAGGCAGCTCTGATCCTGCGTTGGGCGGAACGTTGCATTCCGGCAATCTCCGCCATTTACATTCCAGGCGTGGAAAACTGGCAGGCGGACTTTCT
>BLSH010226118.1:55876-68844 GCA_018402905.1 Glandirana rugosa
GCTTCCTTTGCGACTACGGCACCTGTTTACCCTTGTACCTCTATGCGTAGGGACTACAGGTCTCTGCGGTCCTTAAGGGGGACTACCCCCCGCCGGTTGGCTCGCTTAGCTAAGGTAGGCCTTAAAAGCGCGGAAATGTATAGTCAAGTCCCGGAAGTCCTGGTCTTGACCGGCGGGGGGAGGGGGGGAAAAAAACCTCTGGTGTTTGTCCAAACTCATTTTTGGAGCTTTGGAGAGGCGACCTCCGTTACCGTGCTAGTGGGGAGGGGGGGAGGGGGGCGGCCAGTTCTGGTCCTGAAGGCCCTGAACTGATATGTAAAGGCGCGAAAATTCCGGATGGAATCGATTCGCTCGGTTGGCCGCCCCCCATCAGGGGGAATTCCTGGCGTCTCTGGACATCAGGGATGCGTATCTCCATGTTCCCATTTGTCCACGGCATCAGCGTTTCCTTCGCTTTGCAGTGGGGGACCTCCATTATCAATTTGTGTCACTCCCTTTCGGTCTAGCCTCAGCCCCTCGAGTTTTCACCAAACTGGTAGCTCCAGTTCTGGCGTGACTGCGACAGAGAGGCATTGCGGTGGTAGCGTACCTTGACGACCTGCTCCTCGGCTCTGGAGGAGAATGTGAGAATCACCATGGCCTCGCTGCAGGACTTTGGCTGGTTGATCAACCTGCAAAAGTCGACGGTATCTCCGTCCCGTCGCCTGGAGTATCTGGGTCTGATTCTGGACACAGAGCAGGCGAAGGTGTTCCTCCCTCCGGCCAAATTGCCGTCGCTGCAGTCGGCGGTGCGAACCCTCCTGTCACACCGACGGTCTTTATTACGATTCTGTATGTGGGTGCTGGGGCTCATGGTCTCAACTTTCGAGGCGATACCTTACGCCCAGAGCCACACTCGACTTCTCCAGCGAGCGATTCTGTCTCAGTGGGACAGGTCCTCACGGTCCTTGGACCTTCTGATCCGCCTGAACTCCCAGACCAGGGGCTCTCTAACCTGGTGGCTTCGGGACTCGGCGTTGACTCAGGGGAATTCGTTCCTGCCCCTTCAGTGGGTGATCATCACCACGGATGCCAGCCTTTCAGGCTGGGGTGGGATCCTGGGGCAGCTATCTGCCCAGGACCGTTGGTCTGCTCAGGAAGCACGCTTCCCATCAATGTGCTGGAGCTGAGAGCAATCAGATTATGTCTATCTCACTGGACAGTGAGGTTGCAGGGTCGTCCGATTCGGATTCAGTCGGACAATGCCACAGCAGTGGCATATGTGAACCATCAGGGCGGAACGAGGAGTTCAGCAGCTGCGGCAGAGGCAGCTCTGATCCTGCGTTGGGCGGAACGTTGCATTCCGGTAATCTCCGCCATTTACATTCCAGGCGTGGAAAACTGGCAGGCGGACTTTCTCAGTCGCCAGATGCTGGATCAGGGAGAGTGGTCTCCATCCAGAGGTGTTCATCCAGATTTGCTGCAGATGGGGGGCGCCGGACGTGGCTCTCATGGCGTCTCGGTTCAATCACAAAGTGAAGACCTTTGTGTCCAGAACGAGGGCTCCGTTGGCAGAGGCCACGGACGCTCTGGTGGCCCTCTGGGGCCGTTATTGCCTTCTGTACGCCTTCCCTCCCATAAAACTTCTACTGCGATTGATACGCAGGGTAGCAGCGGAGGGAATACCGATAATCCTGGTGGCTCCAGATTGGCCTCAGCGCACGTGGTACGCCGACGTGGTGCAAATGGTGGTGGACGTTCCCTGGCGGCTCCCGCTGCGAGACGATCTACTGTCTCAGGGGCCCATCTTGCACCCTGCTTTACCCTCGCTGGCTTTGACGGCCTGGCTATTGAGTGCCAGGTGCTGAGGGACAGGGGAGTCATTGACTCCGTGATCCCTACCTTGCTAAAAGCTCGCAAGTGTACTTCTCGTAAAATGTATCACCGCACCTGGAAGGCTTGCATAGCTTGGTGCGAGGCGGAGGGTCATAACCCTCGCTCTTATGTGGTGTCCAGGGTCCTGACTTTTTTGCAGCAAGGCCTGAACAAAAAACTGGTACTCTCAAGGGCCAGATATTGGCTCTGGCAATTCTTTTTCAAAGACCTTTGGCTTCGCACTCGTTGATTCGTACTTTTGTACAAGGTGTGCAACGTGGCGCCTCGGGTGAGGTCCCTGATGGCTCCATGGGATTTGAATTTGGTGCCGCCATATGAAAAAATCAGGGAGTTTTCTTTACAACTGCTGTCGCAGAAGGTGGCCTTTTTTGTGGCCATCACATCCGCCAGGCGGGTGTCTGAGTTGGCGGCACTGTCGTGCAAGTCTCCCTATCTAGTCCTGCACAAGGACAAGGCGGTCTTGTGACCTTCTCCCTCATTTCTTCCGAAGGTGGTTTATTCCTTCCACATTAACGAAGATATTGTTCTTCCTTCATTGTGCCCACGTCCATCGCACCCTAAGGAATTTGAGTTGCATTCCTTGGACATCGTAAGGGCCTTACGAGTGTATTTAGGTGCTACTGCTTCCTTTCGAAAGTCTGATTCTTTGTTTGTACTGACGGAGGGTCCGTGCAAGGGTTTGGCGTCCTCGTAGGCTACTGTCTCCCGTTGGATTAGTCAGACCGTGACTCATGCATATTCTGTTCGGGACAAGGCTCCCCCTTTTCCGGCCATGGCTCATTCTACCCGGGCTGTTAGCACTTCCTGGGCTTTCAGACACCAGGCCTCTGTGTCGCAGGTGTTTAAGGAACCACTTGGGCCTCGGTACACACTTTCACTAAGTTTTATAAGATTGATGTGTTAGCATCTTCGGATGCTGCTTTTGGCCGCAAAGTTTTGCAGGCGGCAGTGTAGGCGCGTCTGACGCCTCCTTAGAGGTTCTGTTGGGTACAGTTGTTATCGTTTACCAACCCCTCTTTTTGACACAGCTTGGGGACGTCCCCACAAAGTCATGAAGAGCTGCGTCTGTCAGTGAACGTAGGAGAAAAAGGGATTTTATTAAAACTTACCGTAAAATCCTTTTCTCCGAGTTCACTGACACACGCAGCACCTACCCCTCTGCGCTCTGTTTTGGTACGGCTTGTTACCAACTGATGAGCTATGCTTGGTGGAGGGTTTATGTGGGAAGAAGGGACGGCCCTGTGGGAGGGGCCAGTTTGTCTTTTCCCTGCCTAGTTAACTCCTAGTAGGACAAGCGTAAACCCCATTTGTCATGAAGAGCTGCGTCTGTCAGTGAACTCGGAGAAAAGGATTTTACGGTAAGTTTTAATAAAATCCCTTTTTCCATTAAAATCAATGAATGCTTTCAGACTTGGGCGGTGCGCTGGCGGGGAGGTGAAAAAACTGCTGCAAGCAGCATCTTTGGAGCGCTAAAAAAGTGCCTCCAAAGTGCCCCTCTCTATTGAAATGAATGGGAAGCACCTCAAAATGGTTCTTGAAGTTTTTGAGTCGCTGCAAAAGCGTTCAGCGTTTTATGGGCAGTTTTCAAGCGCCTCAGTGTGAAAAGGCTCTAAGACGTATTCATTAAGACCCCTTTCACACCAGGGCCGCCCAGGTGTTAGCGGTAAAACACTGCTAATTTACCAATGTTTATAGCGGCGCTTTGGCACGGCTATTCGGACGGCAGCGGGCGCTTTTAACCCCCCTCACAAAGTTAAAAAGGGGTTAAAAGTGCCAGTTAGCGGTGCTTCTGAAGCGGTGTTAAGGCGCGTCGGGAGCTCTGCCCCATTGTTTTCAATGGGCAGGGGCGGTGGAGGAGCGGTGAATACACCGCCCCGAAGATGCGGCTTGCAGGACTTTTTTTTACCATCCCGCAAGTGCACCGCCCTAGTGTGAAAGCACTCGGGCTTTCACACTGGGGTGGATGGGGGGTAGTTTTTCAGGCGCTTTTCAGTTGCTATTTTTAGCGCAAATTCTCCTGAAAAACTTTCTGCTGTGAAAGGGGTCTAATAGAGGCTTATTTTGTTTGCATATACTCAGATCACTTATGGGGTTTTATGTGTATTGGTTATACGTTTATTTTCTTGTGATATTTTTTATTTACATTGAGATATGTGATTGCTGTGCTATCAACCTTTTGTATAACACAATTTTCAGAGCACTAATGTATAGCACTTTATTGGTGAGCTGCAGTATTTGATACATTGATAGTAGATAGTGCAGTCATTTAAATTATAAATAAATAATAGCCAGGCAGCTAGCATTTCCGGACTGAGCTTAGAAATGGTAGTCCCAATACATGTCTTATACAGTTACTAGTTGTGCAAACTGAAAACCGTGTATTATTATTATACTACTGGATTTATTTTTTAACAACAGTTTGAGCAGCACTTTACAACATTAGGGCAGACAGTATAGTTAAAATACAATTCAATACAGGAGGGATCAGAGGGCCCTTCTCATTTAGAGCTTACAATCTAGGAGGGAGGTTCAAGTGATACAAAAGGTAATAGCTGTGGGGGATGAAGAAAATAAAAGTACAGTTGTTAGGGGTATACTAGGCTTCTCCTGGAGAGGAGGAACAAACAGGGAGATAATCGAACAGATTCAGGTAGGGAGTTGCATAAGGTGGGAGAGGCTTAGGAGAAGAGCATGGGAGGAGGTGAGCTAGAGAGCAGGAGGTCTTTGGAGGAACGAAGAGAATGATTACGTTGGTATTTTGAGATCAAGCTAGTGATGTAGTTGGGGGTCCATTTGTAGATGGCTTTGTAAGTTAGGCCTCATATACATGGGCGTTATTAACGCTGCGTTTTTGAGCTGTTTTTACAGCTTAAGAACGCCACACCATGTTATTCTATGGCCTCATATACACGTTGGCGTATTTTGAGCTTTAGATGGCGTTGGCTTTCTTAAGCTGTAAGAAGAACCCAGGACCCGCGAATTCCGAAGCTGCAGCGTTAGAGCGTTTTTGACACTGAGCCGGCAAAACGCTCAAAAACGGGGCTTAACGTTGTATACAGAAC
Source organism: Glandirana rugosa (assembly GCA_018402905.1). Lineage (NCBI taxonomy): Eukaryota > Metazoa > Chordata > Amphibia > Anura > Ranidae > Glandirana > Glandirana rugosa. The sequence goes on from BLSH010226118.1 coordinate 60,814, forward strand.
GTTAAGCTTCGTCAGGCGTTTCTCTGCCTCTATTCAAAATCAACGGAAGTCGCACCAGAAGTCGGATCCGACTTGCGGTGCGATATGTGTGCAGAGGTTCTGGAAGGGGAACCCCCCCCCCCCGGACCATACCAGGCCACATGCCCTCAACATGGGGAGTATGGGTGGTCTGGGGCAGGGGGGGCCCTACGTCCCCCATCCCAAAGCACCTTGTCCCCATGTTGATGAGGACAAGAGCCTCTTCCCGACAACTCTGGCCGTTGGTTGTCGGGGTATGCGGGCGGGGGCTTATCGGAATCTGGAAGCCCCCTTTTTAAAATATTTGATTAAATCCGCTCCAGCGTCTTCTCCCCTCTCCGGCTCTTCTTTCTTTTGTTCTTTTGTGGGGTTTCTGTCTTCTAAGGGGTCTTCTCCTTGGTCTCCTGTCTTCTGCTCTTTTGCCGCTGTCTCCTCCGATGTCTTCTCCCTCTCTTCTAGGGATGTTGACTCATCACTCTCTCCCACTGGAATGCCAAGTCCGTCCTGCGCGTTGCCTTATATTGGCATGGGACGGGCCATCCGCTGACGTCATCCTTTTTTTTTTTTTCAGGTGAATGTTTAGGGTTACAATGTACCCCATACTCATTCACATAGGGTGGGGGTCCGGGATCTGGCGGCCCCCTTGTTAAAGGGGGCTCCCAGATTCCGATAAGCCCCCGCCCGCAGACCCCGACAACCAGCGGCCAGGGTTGTCCGGAAGAGGCTCTTGTCCTCATAAACATGGGTTCAAGATGCTTTGGGGTGGGGGCGCAGGGCCCCCCTGTCCCAAAGCACCCATACTCCCCATGTTGGGGGCATGTGGCCTGGTATGGTCTGGGGGGGAGGCTTGCTCGTCCCTACCCCCTTTCCTGCCTGGCTGCGTGCTCGGAAAAAGGTGTGGCATGGATTTTGGGGAGGACCCTACACATATTTCCGGATCCGACTTCTGGTGCGACTTCTATGCAAATCAATAGGCTCCCATAGGGAACAATTAATTTTGAATAAAGGCAGAGAAACGCTGCTGAAGGCTAGGGCGGAAAAACGTGCATTGAAACCAATGCGAAACACTGATGAAATCGCGTTTTTTAACGTGGCTTTTTTCCTGGCGTCGTACCGATGTTGCAGCTTGTTTTGCATAAAGCCCGTGTATATGAGCCCTTATTGTTAGTATTTTGTATTTAATTAGTTGAGTGATTGGCAGAGAGGAGTAGTAGACGCCGAGCGGTTTGTAAGGTGGATGAGTCTGGCAGCAGCATTCATGATGGACTGAATGGGGAATAGTCTATGTAAAGGTAAACCCAATGAAAGTAAATTGCATTAGTCAAGGCGAGAGGTGAACTAGGAGCTTTGTGGTGTCATTGGTTGGAAAGGGCCATATTTCGGAGATCTTGCGGAAGTTGAGGTGGCAAGATTTGGACAGTGATTGGACGTGAGGCCAAAAGGATAGTTCAGAGAATTCTGTGTGTTCGGTACTTACTGGTATTTTGTTGAAGTCCAGTTTGGCAAATACATGTAATGTACATTTTAGCAGCAATATGCAAAAAATTAGAATTGTTATGGAGACTTTATTATTATTATTTTTATTTTTTTTTACGTTCAGATTACACAGGAGTGGACTGCACAGAAACCGTCATTCCCCAAATTTCTATATCAAATGCTTCATTCCACATAGAGTCACAGAGGCAGTTTTCTCGCTACTTCAATGAGTTTGAAGAATTACAGATGCTGGGGAGAGGTGCCTTTGGGGCTGTTATCAAGGTAATTTTTTTTTTTTTTTTTTACTTTGTATTTGTTAAAATATTTTAGGTTTTAGGACAGCTCTCCTGCACAAACTGCTGTCATGGTACGTCGGCTCGCGCAGGCACAGTTGCGGGCGGGAGCGCGTTGCTGGCGGCACGCGCTTGAACCTGCTGCATGCTCCGTGAGCGTGCCTGCGGATCGAGCGGACTCTATGTCCGCCGGCTACCCGAGATCACCTTCTACAGAGGCAGAACGGGGATCTGCCGATGTAAACACAGTAGATCCCCATTCTGTCAGGGGACATGACACTGATCTACTGTTCCCAGTGATCGGGAACAGTTAGATCTGTCATGTCCCTGCCAGCCCAGCCCCCACACAGAGCATGCTGAGGGAACACAGTTAACCCCCTTGATCGCACCCTAGTGTTAACCCCTTCCCTGCCAGTGACATTTATACAGTAATCTGTGGCTATTTTTAGCTCTGATCGCTGTATAAATGTCATTGGTCCCAAAAAAGTGTCTGATCTGTCCGCCGCAATGTCGCAGTCCCGATAAAAAGCGAAGATCGCCGCCATTACTAGTAAAAAGAAAAAATATAATAAAAATGTCATAAATCTATTCCCATAGTTTGTAGATGCGATAACTTTTGCGCAACCCAATCAATATACGCTTATTGTTTTTTTTTATTACCAAAATTTTTAGAAGAATGTATATCGGCCTAAACTGAGGAAGAAATTATTGTTTCTCTATCGTTCGTCGACAGGCACAGCGATTCTTAGGACTAAGTGGGTTATGCTGCCTCTTATTAGGAGTTACTAGGCAGAATAGGCAGTTCTAAAAGAAAAAAGAACAGCAACAGACACAGCCCCTCCTAGGGGGCAGTCCCCACTGGCAGATAACCCCACACCCAGCTCTGCTAGCTCAGTTTTCTCTGCCTAGTGCAAGGAGTTAGACCTAGGCTCCCTGTTGGGATCTGTGTTGCCTCTCTGGGTCACTTTCGGCTGTCCTAGGACAGCCTCACAGATTTAGACTTCAATCAAGTAGCCGCGAAGGGCGACAGGCTGGTTCTTGGATCCAGGCACTCTCCCCAGCTGGCCATCACGCGTTAGACCGGATGCTTCGCGCTTGGTCGACCGCGACAACCTCCGATCCGGACGGGGTGGCCCCGCGGGTTAAAACATCCTGCTATCACACGCAGTGTGCCCAGGGCCGACAGCTACCTCCCACCCGGGGAGGTGGCCCGGGGGGGGGGGGGGGGGGAGCTGGCAGGTCCCCCCTCTGGGGTGTCAGGCTTACGGGTGGTCTTCCCTCCCCTCCCTTGCTAGCAATCACCCCACCCCTCCGATACCCCGCTGTCGCCCCCCCTTACCCCCCCGGGGGCTCCCAGGGTGTGTGTGCATGTTGGGCCCTAGAGGTCCCCCCCCTCTTCACCTCACCCTCTGCACCTCGTGCTGCGGCGGTCATTTTGCCGGGGTCCGGCCGCCATTTTCCTGTAGCTGGCCGCATGGTAGAGCCTGGGGAATGGCCAGCGGCCATTTTGACTTAGCCGCACTGTTGTTTTCTATGGGGTTTTGGCCTCTAGTGGTGCAGGGCGGCCATTTTTCTGTGGTCTCTGTACTTGATCTGGCTTGTGTGTGCCAGGGGGCGGTCCTGGTCGCGCTGGCGCCATTTTACCCCCCCCTGCACGGCCGGATCTACAGCAGCGGAGAAGGACAGGAGGCGAGCCGGGCAGCGACAACGGTGGACAGCAGAGGCAAGCAGCTCTTCTCCGGGTCGGGTAGTGAGTCCCTCCGGGGTGCCCCTTGTGACCAGCCTTGCTCAGCTGTGGGGTGGGGGGTGCAGTGGTCTCCTGGCATTGGGCCTTATTTGGCGCCGCCAGGGTGGGTGACAGGATGGCAGCCGCTGCGGGTGCTTCCCCACCGGACCTCTCTGTGCCTGCAGCCAGCGCTTCAGGGACCCCGCCCCTTATAGACGCCAGGTCGACAGTCCAGGAGACGTTCGTTTCCCGAGATCCCCAATGCTCCTGTTAGCGGGGAGGAGGGTGAGGCGTCCGCGACTGCGCACGAGAGGGCACTAGTAGGCGCTCTGATCACCTCAGAGCGTGAGACCCTGCAATTGGACGACCAGGCGGGACCCCTTCAGGTCGCTTAAGACCAGCCGGTATGGTTCGGGTCTACCCGTTTGTGTTTTTTCTGGAACAGGTTGTTTATAGGGACTGGGCTAAGAGCCCCCCCCCCCTTCCCAGACGTTTCGCTGTGCGCTATGCTGTTGGGGAGGAACTGTTGCAGAAGTGGGAATCACCCCCCGTGGTTGCCCCCCCCCCCGTGTACCGCCTGCATAGGGCGACCACGATCCTGGTGGAGAGCACGCCGCCCTTTTTAGGGACCCGGTTAACGGGAAGACCGAAGCTTGCATCAGATCCCTGTTTGTTATGGCGGGATCAGACAGACGGCCCATTGTGGCGTCTGCGCTGGCGTCGCACACTACTCACTTTGTGGGCGGAGCTGTTATATAGCGAGGTGAGCAACACTCAGGTTCCTCCTGATTGCGTGGGTCTCACTGATCAGCTTGTCCATGGGCTACGGTATCTGTGGGATGCGGCCCTGGACATGGCCCCCCTGACGTCCAAGGCGTCCGTGGTCTCTGTGTGGCCAGGAGGTGGCCTTGGCTGTAGTGCTGGTCGGTGGACCAGACTTCTAAAAAAGGGCCCTGGCGGACTTGCCTTTTCCAGGGTGGGTGGCTCTCTGGGCCTCCTTGGTTGGGATTATCAACAACCTCACAGGTGGGAAGAGCACCTTTCTCCCGGAGACGAGGAGGATTGCCCCCCCCCCCGCTCTTCGGGCAGGGTTCGCAGCCCGCTAAGGGACAGAAGCGTCCCTGGCAGCGTAAGCGTACCAAGTCAGGGGACGAGGCTTCCACCGCATGTCGGGTTGCCTCCACCCGGCTCTCGGGTGAGGAGGGGAGACGTCTCCTGGGGTTCGCAGACAGTGGGTCCACCTGCATTTTGGACCACTGGGACGAGATGGTCTCGTTGGGATACTGAATAGAACTTCATTCCCGCCCTTCAGATAGGCCATTCGCCTCCAACTTGTAGCTGCCTGCGGCCAGGCTGCGGGTCCTACAGGACCTGTTTGGTGAGAGGCAGTCGTTCCCGTTCCGCATGCGGAGCGTTCCCAAGGTTTTTTTTGCTCCAACCTTTTTGGCGTTCCGGAGAAGGATGGGGTTCGTCCCATCCTGGATCTGAGGGACCTCAACCGGTTTGTTCGGAGCCACAGGTTTTCGGATGGAGTCTGTCCGCTCGGGGGTAGCGGCCCTGCACCAGGGCGTTTTTTTTCCTGGCCTCCCCTGATATCAAGATGAATACCTGCACGTTCCCATCTACGCCCAGCACCAGTGCTTCCTGCGCCTTGCGGTTGGAGAGGATCACTACCAGTTCGTAGCTCTCCCGTTTGGCCTGGCCTCGGGTCTTTGTCAAACTACTGTCCCCGGTTATGGCCCTGCGGAGGCAGTGGGGCATCGCGGTGGTGGCGTGTCTGGAGGATTTTCTCCTGCGAGCGGAGTTGGCTCCAGCGCTCAGGGCTATTGTGACATTCACCCTACACACTCTGCACGAGTTCGGATGGGTGATCAATCTTCCCAAGTCGGTTTTGATTCCGTCTCACCGTCAGGAGTATCTGGGGCTGATCTTGGATGCAGTCCGGACGAAGATTTTCCTTCTGCCTATCAAGAAGCAGATGCTTCAGTCAGGGTTCGGTCCCTACTGTCCCAGAAATGGGCCTCAATCCGGTTTTGCATGCGGGTTTTGGGCCTCATGGTGGCCTCCTTCGTGGCAGTTCCTTATGCTCTCGGTCATACCCGTGTTTTGCAATGGGAGATTCTTCTGAGAGGGAACAGGTCTCCGTCTTCACTGGATCGGGTGATCAGAATGGATCACAGGGCGAGGGCATCGCTGCTCTGGTGGCTGTGGGCCCCAGCTCTTCGCTCGGGGGGGTTCTTCCTTCTCCTTCACTGGACGGTGATCACAACGGACGCCAGCCTTACCGGCTGGGGCGGAGTCCTGGGGCTGTTCTCAGCCCAGGGTCAGTGGTCTCCGGAGGAGCCTCGTCTCCCGATCAATGCCCTGGAATTGCGGGCGATATGGTGCTGCCTCTGCCATTGGACATCGAGGCTGCACGGGCGCCCTGCCCCGATTCAGTCGGACAATGCCACGGCCATGGTATACGTGAATCACCAGGGCGGGACGAGAAGCTCGGCTGCGGCCTCGTAGGTAGCCCCCATTCTGCGGTGGGCAAAAAGCCAAGTTCCAGCAATCTCTGCCGTTCACATACCGGGCGTGGGAAGGTGGCAGGCGGACTATCTCAGTCAGCACCTGGACCAAGGAGAGTGGTGCCTGCACCCGGAGGAGTTTCATCAGATTTGTCTGAGGTGGGGTGCTCCGGACGGGGACTTGCTAGTGTCCCGTCTCAGTCGGAAGGTGCAGACCTTCGCGAGCGGGACAAGGGATCCTTGGCGGTTGCGGCGGATGCTCTAGTAGCTCCGTGGGCTCAGTATCGACTCATCTATGCCTTTTCCCTGCTCAAGCTGCTTCTGCGCAGAATTGAAGCGGAGGGCTTTCCTACCATTCTGGTAGCTCCAGATTGGCCAAGGCGTCTTTGGTACGCCAACGTGGTGCGAATGGTGGTGGATGTCCCCCGGCGACTCCTGCTTCGCGAGGATTTCTTTCCCTGGGGCCCATCTTGCACCCTATTTTACCCTCTCTGGCTTTAACGGCCTGGCTATTGAATCCCGTGTGTTGAGGGATCAAGGTGCCTCGGACTCGGTGATTCCTACCATGTTGAGGGCGCTTGGGGCCACCTCACGTAAATTTTATCACCGCACCTGGAAGGCTTACATCGCCTGGTGCGAGGCCGGGGGGTGGAACCCTCGTTCCTTCTCGGTGTCTCGCGTGCTGGCCGCCTTCCTACAGAAGGGTCTCGACCAGCTACTGGCGTTCAGTACTGTCAAGGGTCAGGTTTCTGCTCTGGCGATCTTTTCTCAGCGTCCTTTGGCGACGCATCCGTTGATCCGTACCTTATGCAGGAGGCTCGGTACGTCTTTCCCCAAGTACGGTCGCCTCTGGCGTCATGGGACCTTAATTTGGTTCTATAGGTCCTTCAGAAGCTGCCTTTTTGAGAATATCTGGGATATTCCTGCGACCGCTTTCACAGGAGGTAGTTTTCCTGGTGGCTATCACACCCGCTCGGCGGGTGTCCGAGTTGGCGGCTCTATCTCATAGGTCTCCATATCTGGTCCTACAAGAGGATAGGGTGGTCTTGCGCCCTTCACCTTCCTTTTTTACCGAAGGTGGTGTTATCCTTCCACATCTATAAGGGCATTGTCCTTCCTTCTTTGCCTGCGCCCATCTCACCTTAAGGACGTTGTTCGGGTCCTGCGGGTGTATCTGGCTACCACGGCCTCCTTCCGGAGGTCGGATGCTCTCTTGATCGTGGTGGATGGTCCACGCACAGGTTTGGCAGCCTCTTCGGCCACTATCTCACTTTTTATTAGACAGACGGTGACCCGAGTCTATGCTGTTCGGGGTCTGGAGCCTCCTTTTCCAGTCACGGCTCACTCTAACAGGGCGTTAAGCACTTCCGGGGCTTTTCGACACCAGGCGTCTGTGTCCCAAGTGTGCAAGGCGGCTACTTGGTCCTCTGTGCACACCTTCTCCACGTTTTACAAGTTGATGTTTTAGCATCCTCGGATGCTGCTTTGGCCGCAATGTTTTGCAGGCGGCCGTTGAGACACGTGCGTTTCCTCACTGAGGGTTCGGTTGGGTGTAGTTCTGTTGCCCACCCCTCATTTTTTGACACTGCTTTTGGACGTCCCACTTAGTCCTAAGAATCGCTGTGCATGTCGCCGAACGATAGAGAAAACTGGATTTTTTGACTTACCGTAAAATCCCTTTCTCTGAGTTTGTCGACAGGCACAGCACCCACCCACAGTGGTTGCACTGCTTGTTACGAACTGAGCTAGCAGAGCTGGGTGTGGGGTTATCTGCCAGTGGGGACTGCCCCCTGGGAGGGGCTGTGTCTGTTGCTGTTCATTTTTCTTTTAGAACTGCCTATTCTGCCTAGTAACTCCTAATAAGAGGCAGCATAACCCACTTAGTCCTAAGAATCGCTGTGCCTGTCGACGAACTCAGAGAAAGGGATTTTACGGTAAGTCAAAAAATCCTGTTTGTATGTGTGTGTGTATATGTATATGTATATATATATATATATATATATATATA
>BLSH010226118.1:70706-87394 GCA_018402905.1 Glandirana rugosa
TTTTTTTTTTTTTTTTTATTTTTTTTTTTTTTTTTGGATACAGCAAAAAGTAAAAAAAAAATTTTTTTTTTTTTTTTTCCAAAATTGTCTTACTTTTTTGTTTATAGCACAAAAAATAAAAACCGCATAGGTGATCAAATACCACCAAAAGAAAGCTCTATTTTTGGGAAAAAAGGGACGTCAATTTTGTTTGGGTACAACGTCACACGACTGCACAATTGTCAGTTAAAATTACGCAGTGCCGTATCGCAAAAAGTGCTCTGGTCATTAAGGGGGCAAATCCTTCCGGGGCTGAAGTGGTTAAAGGAAATACAAATATAGGTAGTTACATTGGATATTGATACACAAAAGAAAAAGATTCCAGCAGCGGCTTATAGCATCACAAGCAATCGACAATAAACTCCTTAAAGCAAAAGTCTGTTGTGTGGTATATGGATCTAGCAAATCTAACTGAGTAGCATCTAAACTGAACTTCTCGCAAAATTTTAATGGGTAATACCTTGAGGTGATGTATAAAGAGACAGTGGATACGTCATCCAGCACTAGAGTGAAGGTGGAATCAAGTAGATGAAATCCACCTTATTGAAAGTAGTGTAAGTAAAAATTTAAATAAGAAAGGAAAAAGAGATAATGAACCATAGAGAGAGATGGGAAGGAGACTGGATGTGATCCCTCGTGCCAGACCAGGCCAAAAAACCCTATATGGTGCAAAGGGAAGTGAAGAGTACGTTTCCACATACAGAATTAGGATGGATCCAAAAGATGCCAAGGGTACCACATTTTATTAAATTTAGAAATTGTGTTCTTGAGCCGAGCTGTTAAATATTCCATGCTGTAGAGATCGTGGATACGTTTGTGGAAATCTCCTGAAGATGTATGCTGCTTCAGCTCGGAAGAATTTCCCCCTTCATGACCAGAGCACTTTTTGCGGTTTGGCACTGCGTCTCTTTAACTGACAATTGCGCGGTTGTGCGACGTTGTATCCAAACAAAATTTGACGTCCTTTTTTTCCCCACAAATAAAGCAGGAGTTGCTGCTTGCGGGTCTGTGTACCCACACATGCTGTTACCCCACAGCACTAAGGTGAGAGGCCACCCTGCACATAGGTGTTTGCACTGTGGAAGAAGTGACACCTCTGTTGTTTTTACCCATATGGAATAGTATAAGAAGACTCTTTTTCTCATTTACCTGTGTTGTTTATGTTGTCCAGAGTTTCTCAAAATGGAGTTCTATTAATTAACCACTTCAGCCCCGGAAGGATTTCACACTTTAGGACCAGAGCACTTTTTGCGATACGGCACTGCGTCGCTTTAACTGACAATTGCGTGGTCGTGCGACGTTGTACCCAAACAAAATTTGCGTCCTTTTTTTCCCACAAATAGAGCTTTCTTTTGGTGGTATTTGATCACCGCTGCGTCATTTCTGATCGCCGCTATAAACAAAAGAAAAGCGACAATTTTGAAAAAAAAAAACAAATTTCTTACTTTTTGCTAACATACAAATCCAAAAAAAAAAAAAATATAAAAAAAACATTTTTTTTCAACGGTTTTGGCCGATTCATATTCTTCCTCATATTTGTGATAAAAAAAAATCACAATCGGCGTTTATTGATAGGTTTGCGTAAAAGTTGCCGCGTTTACGGATGATGAGAATTCATTTCTAGGGTTTTTATTTTTTTTTATTTTTTACTAGTAATTGCGGCGATCTGCGATTTTAAGCGGTACTGCGATATTGCAGTGGACATGTCGGACCATTTTGACACTTTTTTGGGACCATTGGCATTTATACACGATCAGTGCTATAAAAATGCACTGATTACTGTGTAAATGGCATTGGCAGTGAAGGGGTTAACCTGCAGGGGAGTGCTGTAAGGGTCAACTGTGTTCCCTGGGCGTATTCTAACTGTGTGTGGGCTGTCCTGGCTGGGGAAGGGGAGTGATCACAGCTTCCATATAGAGGAAGGCTGTGATCACTGTCCCCCCCCCCCCCCCCTCACAGAACGGAGATCCGTGTTTACATACACGGACCTCCATTCTTTGGGGGGGGGGGGGGGGGGCATCGCGGGTAGCCGGCGGCGATCGAGTTCGCCACACCCGCTCCCTGGCCCCCCTGGAACACGGTGAGCGCGCCTCAGGCGGCGCGCGTGCGCTCACAGTGCTCGATCTGGCAGCCGTCGTCGTATGGCGGCGGTTTGCCTAGACACACAGGCTAACATAAGAATTTTTTTTTCTACTTGTGTTGTCTATGCTGGGACTGCACTGCACCAGTTTCTCAAAATTGAGTTTTACTAAAGAAGTACACCCTTTGTTTATTTATGCACGCTCACTGATATGAGGCTTTGTTTTTGTTACAGTCCACTGGACCTTTTCTTATTAGCAGCTAATTAGCACTTTGTCACTATGTGTGGACACTGTATTATCATTTTTGCCATTTTAGCACTTTTATTACCACACCTGAATACCTTCTCAGATCACAGCGCAACACCACCACACACTATATAAGAAAAAACAAAAGGACTTTCAAGATACCAGTACTTTTATTTATACCATTAATAGTACTCAGGATGAAATGTTACTTGCTCTTTGTATATTTGAATTTCATTAGGATATCATAAACTTCAATGCATTTCTTGGGTCAGCTCTCGCGTCCTCAGGACAAATTGGGGGTTAATTATCTCCTGAACAATTACCTGATAATCACATTGTTACAAGCGGGGGGGGGGGGGGGGGACAGACTAAAACTGGCTTATGGAACACTCAAATGCTGAATAAATGATAAGGACTCCTCAGGTCTGTCATTACCACCAAGTAAGTAAAGTAATTTGACGACTTTGTGGTATTGACAGACTTGAGGAATCTTTATCATTCATTCAACATTTAGGAGTGTAATGTAAGATATCTACCATTGGGAACCACATCCTGCATTTAAAAGTGTGTGCAAGTGTGATTATTGGATATTGCTGTTCAGGAGATACTTCTCCACCAATTTTTCCTTTCTGTCACATGGACAGAATCCGTCTGGTCCGTACTGGCAGCGCTGGACAGAGAGGCGAGAAAGCAGCAGGGATTTCAAATCCCTGGACTGTTGAGTCGGCTTGGGGGAGCATTGACTGCTCAGGATCACGGGAGGAGGTAAGAACAGCAGGGATCGGGGGTGGGGAGGGGATCCAGTGTTTAGGTCATCTTTTACAGTTTTTCTATAAAGGTGAATTTACACTTTAAGGAACAGTTAACCTCCAGGTAAGCATGCTTTCCCTTTATTGCAGAATATCTCAGTGTTGCCATTCATTTAGGTTTTAACCAGGGACCACATTGCAAAGAGATGCCTTTATGTGTGGGTTTCCATATGCAAGCAGTGCTTTTATTGAAAACATTATAAATGGCCTTTTTTACTCTCAAGGTTGTAAAGTTTGATTGTATATAAAAAAATTGAAATTGATTTTTCTGCTGGCTAATATTATTGAATAGCAAAAGTAATGAATTGTCCCTCCCATTGAGCACCTTTCAAACGGGCTATAAGCTGAGTGCTTATTTTAAATGTACAGTGCATGTCTTTGGTTAGCAGGTTAGCATAAAAGCCTCACAAAGTTTTAGGCTAAGACGTTTCATGCCCATTGCTTTGTCAAATGCACTAGCCCTTAAAGTAATGGTGAAAGTAATACATTTTTACACCAAATATATTACATTATGTGCTTTCATCTTGCTTGCTTACAGGTTCAAAACAAGCTGGATGGCTGCTACTATGCAGTAAAACGAGTTCAGATCAATCCTGCCAGCAAACAGTTCAGGAGAATTAAAGGCGAGGTGACATTACTGTCTAGACTGAACCATGAGAACATAGTGCGGTACTACAATGCCTGGATTGAGAAGCATGAACTCCCATCTTCTGCTACTCCTAAATCTCCTGCAGTATGTGGAGAGAAGAAGGTGCAGGTAAAGATTGAGCAGGCTGTGAAGAATGAACTGGGACTGATGGATGATGTGGAGGCCAATGCTCCAGCCCCAATTATGAGCAGCTCTGTTGAGTGGAGCACCTCCTGTGAGCGGTCCTCCAGTGCGCACTGTAACACCTCTGATCAGGACTCCAGTGATGAGGATGATGATGAAGAGGGCGTCTTTTCACCATCTTTCTTGTAAGTCTGTTGTTGAGATTGTTTCATCCAGTTGTATTTCCCTTTAGTAACACCATTACAATAGAATGGAAACTAAATGAAGATGACACCCCAACAGTATAGCTTACTATTTGGTCTAAACTTGCTTAAAATAGAACTCCAGACTTTTTTTTTTTTTTATAGTACTAGGTTTTTAAAACTTTTTAAGGGTTTTTGTTGCTGGCTGGGTCTATGATTTTTTTTTTTTTTTTTTAACACAGATCTAAACACTAGACAAAAGTACTAACCCTTCCCCATTCTGCCAATGGTTGGCATAACGTTACGGTACCTAGAGGAAACCCTTGCACAACAGACATGTGCATAAGGAACTTCAGGCAGGCAATATCTTGGTGGGAATTGAACCCAGCACTCTGGTGTTATATAATAACGTGGCCTCCTCTTGATAATAGTTGGCTTTTACAACCCCCCCGGCCCAGTTCCCTAGTATTTTACATTGGAAAGCCATTACATTAAACTGCAGATGAGTATTCTGAGACAGACAAAAGTGAGTTATGCTGCTGTCCAGGGCCTATATTAAAATCTGTACAATCTGTAGTATATTGAGTCCAAGCAAATGGAGTAACACACTATTTGGCAATTATAATATTAAAGCTATTTATTGCCCCCCCCCCCCTTTGTTATCTTCTTTCTTCCAGGCCAGGAACGGACTCAGATAGCGAAGTTATTTTTGAAAATGATGAAAATAGTCCTGATCAGGTAAAGACTATGTTTAACAGGAGCTATTTTATCTGTTTGTTATTAAGAAAACATGTACAGTATTCTTGTAGGATCTCAAGTTACAGTTAGTAATAATGACAAAACCCTAAAAATCTTATTTGTGCACTAAAATAGGAAATCACCATAAAATTCCCACAATCCCTGATGTATTTTTCCTATGCTGTTGAAGGTCCTTGGTGGTTTTCTATTGAGCCTTTTATAGGGCACCGCTGTTGTCTTATTCTGAGAATACAAGGATTGGATAATGAGTTTCTGTCTGTTGATTCCCTTCAAGTACCCATATATGTCAGTGTAATCCCAACTCTTTCTTCAGAGATTGAGACTGGGTTAGTATGTCTAGGTGCCACATTCAAAGAGTGTATTGAACATACATAATCCACCTTCATATACTGGCTCTATGGATATGCTGTCAGCTGTTAGTAATCAGCTCTGTTCAGCACATGAGGATTCTCCGCCCTGGGCAGGTTATATGCATGTAGGTAAGACATGCATGTAGATGGGAAATAGATGCAAAGATAATGCAGGAGTTTCATAGTCCTGATAGGCAAGAAAGGAAGAAAACATTTAAAAAACATATTTATTTTAAAAATGGCTATTGTTTGATGCATAGTACTTAGCAAACGGAATCATACTCAGGGTTTACTTGTTTTGCAAGCCATGTGGGGCCTGGAAAGTAGACTGTAATCAGAAATGTTTTCAATGTATATAGTTGAGTCAAAGTTCATTTTAAAAGAAGAGTGTAGAGATCTAAATTGAGAAGCCTCTTATTCTTTATCTTGACCAGCCTGACCTGAATTATTTATAATGAGTTGTATTGATTGCTGTCTTTCTAAACAGGATGAAGAGTGTGTTGAGGGCAAAGCAGCAGAACACAAAGAATCACTCTCTGAAGTTGCCACAAAGGCTGTGCATTACCTCTACATTCAGGTGTGATAGTGCCAGGTGGATTTTAACATTTTTATAATGATTGCTTGAAAATGTATACACACTCTTGCTAATCTGGGTGTTTTGTGCTTGTATTGTCTGTGCTGGCAGTTCCTTTCCTTGCCTCAGTTAAAATGGAACTAAAGTTCCTATTTAGAAAATTTGGTAAAAATTTTTGGCAAAAGACATGCAAGAACCCAACTGAAATAAACATGGAGTGGTTGTGGATTCCCCAAATTTATTATAAATATGTTTGTCTTTTCCTATAATTCGTTAAGCTACTAAAACTCTGATAAAGTTAACTGTGATGGTATAATAAAGTTAGCTATAAAAAGTGCACGCTGTTTTAAATAAGCAATGGTCCCATTTATTTCCTAAGAAAGTAGCAATGCTAACCTAAAAACACAAAAAAACACTACAGAGCATATAAAGCAAAGGTTATATATATAAATATATATATATATATATATATATATAATGCGTTACGTAAAGCCGTCGTCAAGGTTGTATATTGTCAGCTGGCTTGATGGAGCAAAAAGAGAGAGGGCAATTTTCTCTTGTGTGGCCCCTTTTACACTGCACTCTGATACAACACACCCATATGCCAGCCTATCTAAAATTCTGACAAATGGTAAACGATCAGAGGGAGTCTTTCTTCTTTATGTCCTTCAGGAAGCATTCTGTCATCTCCACTAGGGACAGCAAATGTCCATGTATCACTGATATTTGACCCGGGTCTTCTTTCAGCAACAACTGGTCTTTGACCTTCGGTGACTCAAGCAATCAATCACCTTAGCAGCAGTTGACTATTCAACTTTTGTGTACAATTATGATCAGGCATTTTCATCTTTACTACACCGTGTGGCTTGTATCCAAGCTCTACTACCCCACCAGGGGCATAGCCTTGATGGGAAAAGCCTGTTGAATGGCATTCCAGGCCGCCCATAGCAGTGTGAAGGCTAGCTGTAATTAGATTTAATGGTTCTTGCACTATGGAGAAACCATGTTGCCTTCTAACATATGCCGCTTTGTGCCTGAAGGGCACACATCTCCCTTCCTCCAAAACGGCTCCTATGGCACAGTCCATAGCTGTCATGTGGTGCTTCCCAACATCTGCCGCTTTGCCTCTGAGTGATAAACCACCATCATTCTTCAGTGATGGCTTTCATGGCACCATTCCATGTCTCCTCCTTTCTGGTATCTTCACAATGGGGTGCAATACAGGCAAGGGGGTGTGCATTCACTCACCATTCACCAACACACATTCAGAACCACATAGCAACCAGCTTTCAGATACAGAACCTCAAGGCCTTACTCGCCCATCTTGCTAACTAATACATGTATGTCAAATTATAATAGCACACAAATTAACCCATT
The DNA here is from genome assembly GCA_018402905.1 of Glandirana rugosa. Lineage (NCBI taxonomy): Eukaryota > Metazoa > Chordata > Amphibia > Anura > Ranidae > Glandirana > Glandirana rugosa. Next base: position 77,896 of record BLSH010226118.1, read on the forward strand.
ACTATATTATATACATATATATATGACCTACCAAATTAAGCATCCCACCCCCAACCTCCTATAACCCTTCATTGTATATACGGGTTGGGATTAGGCAGGCTTGCTCAATATGGCCTTTCCTAATTCTGGCATGTACACGGTACTTCGGGACTATGAATTGGCAGCAAAGCCTCTAACTTGTACAAAGAGACCTTACCGTCAATTTGTCCCTAAACTTGTATAGGTAAATGTGAGATCTTTATATAAACAAACGTGTAAACCTGAAACAATGACAAAACTAGAAAATTCCATCCTTGTGCCTGGATTTCAGAGACCATGCCTAGGGTATACCATGCACCTCTAGCTATGGTTAGGTTCAAGGAACACCCTAGTTCCATGACTAACGTTATATTTGTATCCTTTAGGACAAAGAAACAAACTCGTCTGTCCCAAATAATACCCAGGTGCTTCCTTTTCAGCAATGATCTCTCCATCCAGAACACAGTGAAACCTCTTCCCAACATTTCTCGTTCACCACTGTGTACTGTTCTGGCATACAAAGGACATCATGGTCATGCCTCCGACAGAGGGAAATATCAACCTGCCTCCAGCTTCCCTCCATTCTGATCACATGTTGGTAATTTATCTTTGGATGCAACAAGGTTAATCCTCAGTCAGTAAGCCCATTAATACCACAGAATATACAGACCGAGTCTGCACTTCTGTATATGGGATCAACGAGGAAGCCAAACACCTTTCATAATCCAAACTAGCGCAGCCCATCCACCACTTTGGATTAGTGTAAACAATGTGTTTTGGTAAAATCTTACTGAGCTGTGAAGCTAACTCATGAGGCCGCTGTGACTCATACAGAGACTGCACAATCAGCTTGATGTTGGTTGATGATTCCGCCCGCCTCTGCATGCACACCAGAGCCCATGACACATTCTTGCCTTGTACCACCACACTCTCTACCAACCTCTTAAAATGGTAGATAAAATCTTGAGCCACTTTAACCTGGGTATTTATATTACTTTGTTGAATGTTATTAACCACTTCCTTACTGGGCACTTAAACCCCCCTCCTGCCCGAACCAATTTTCAGTTTTCAGCACTGTCGCTCTTTGAATGACAATTGCGCGGTCGTGCGACGTTGTACCCAAACAAAATTTGCGTCCTTTTTTTCCCACAAATAGAGCTTTCTTTTGGTGGTATTTGATCCCCTCTGCGTCATTTCTGATCGCCGCTATAAACAAAAAAAGAGCGACAATTTTGAAAAAAAAACAATATTTTTTACTTTTTGCTATAATAAATATCCAAAAATAAAAAATAAAAAAACAAATTTATTCATCAGTTTTGGCCGATATATATTCTTCTACATATTTTTGGTAAAAAAAATCGCAATCTGCGTTTATTGATTGGGTTGCGCAAAAGTTATAGCGCCTATAAACTATGGACATTGATTTATGGCATTTTTATTTTATTTAATTTTTTTACTGGTAATGGCGGCGATCTGCGATTTTTATCGGGAGTGCGATATTGGGGCGGACATGTCGTACGTTTTTGACACTTTTTTGGGACCAATGACATTTATACAGCGATCAGAAATTTAAATGTCCACTGATTACTGTATAAATGTCATTGGCAGTGAAGGGGTTAACCAGCAGGGGGCAGTGAAGGGGTTAAGAAATGTTCCCTGGGCGTGTTCTAACTGTGGGGGGTGGAGCTGGTCGGGACATAACAGATCTAACTGATCCCAGTGACAGGGATCAGGAGATCTGTCATGTCCCATTCACAGAACGGAGAACCGCCGTGTTTACATCGGCGGTTCCCCGTTCTGAGGCTGCTACAGGTGATCGGCGGGTCTCGGGCGGACATCGAGTCCGCCCGACCCGCGGACACGCCCACGCAGTGTGCGGCGGCCGCGAGAGCGCGCCGCCGCAGGCTGCGAGTGCTCGCGGGGGGCGCGCAAGGGGGAGGACGTCCATGGACGTCCTCCCGGATTTTCAGAGCCGCGCTGTAGCCGTCTTTTGGCTATAGCGCGGTTCTGTACAGGTTAAAGATGTCATTAAAAAAAACAAAACAGATTTTACATTTCTGAAGGATTGGATGGGTTATATTACTCCCTCAACCTCCAACCCACTGCACTTGTATTCACAGTATTTTTACATTCATAAATGACATGAGAGATTACGGCAAAATGTTCCACAAGTCTTGTTGATGGGCAGAGCCTTTCAGATGCAGCGTTAACACTAAGGCTGCCCGAGCGTTAACGGTAAAACACCGCTAATTTGCGGCGCTTTACCGCTGTTATAGTGGCGCTTTGGCACCACTATTCGGACAGCAGCAGGGCGCTTTTAACCCTCCCTTCCACCCTCCTTTGGAAGCGCTGTCCATTAATTTCAATGGGCAGGGGCAGTGGAGGAGCGGTGTATACACTGCCCCGAAGATGTGGCTTGCAGGACTTTTTTCCCCGTCCTGCAAGTGCACTGCCCATGTGAAAGCATTAGGAGCTAATTTAGAGGCGCTGTTTTTAGCTAAAAAAACGCCTGTAAAGTGCCTCTGGTGTGAAAGTGGTCTAAATTGTCCATAAGGAAAAGAAACCTTCTATTGCAAGTATTGTTTGTCCCTTCTCCACTGAATGTTTGTCAGAACAAATTTACAATGTGGCATGACACAGACAAACTGCCAACCAGATGAACATCTTTCATCCATATTCCAGAGACCTCTCCAATCTTTCGCCCCACCAGGACTCTGGAAATGAAAAACAAGAGCAGAATCAGATTCTTATCCACAATATCTATTCGCTTGCACTTTTTCTTATAGAACCTCCCTTGGAACCCAGAAACTTAGTTTTAGTTTTCCTGGCTTCTGTGACTCTGAACAAACTATTAAAACAGCTGATGACTTCTTTAGGCTGAACCCACTCTAAACTGGATCCCCATGATGAGGGAAAAAAAAAAAAAAAAGATGAATGCTGTTTTCCAACAATTCTCATTTTAAATGCAAACAAAAAAAAAAATGCATGTATCTGTTACGTAAAACCTATGCACTAACTCCCCTTTCAGGTGGACAATACCTAAACATTTTGGGATTTTTTTTCCACCTGAATGAAAAAAGAAAAAAAAAAAAAACCTACAAAACTCCAGCGGCTAATATAGCTTTCTTCCAACTCCTGTCTTGAACAAACTGTATTCAGTTGCTAATTTAAGGCCTAGTCAATGACCCCCTGGACTAACCCTAACAATTTGGAATTTTTCCACCTGAACAAAATAAAAAAAATGAAAATACATCAATAACAAAAAAAAGAGAAGAAAATAAAAAAAAAAATACAAAAAACAAAAAAAGAATACAAATCCAGAGGCTAAACCTTGAAAATACTAAACATACATCAAGGTCCTCCATAATATTCCAAAAATAAAGGTCAAATCAAAAGACTCGCATCTAAACCTTATTCATCGCAAAGAAACATTAACCAGAAAATTCTTACCATCAATGCAACCCACTAAGGGCTGCTAACAAAAGATGTGTTTCCCCCAGTGCTATACCTGTGTGAATATGCAGCTACCTCTATTTGGAGTCTATTCAGCAGATCTATATACTGATGCCTTTCCTGTCTTAACTGACTATTTTCAGTTTGTCGTCTCAGAATTTGGGTTTTAAAAGGGACACGGTTTTGATTAACCACTTCCCGCCTGGCCTATTGACAAATGACGACCGGGCGGGGTGTTTGTTATCCTGACAGGACGGCTATTGACGTCCTCAGGATAACGCGGGCATCTGAAGCCTTTTACCATGTGATCAGCTGTGACCAATCACAGCTGATCACTGTGATTATAGGAAGAGCCGTTTATCGGCTTTTCCTCTGCTCAGGTCTGGAGACCTGAGCAGTGGAGAGCCGATCAGCTGCTCTCCTGACGAGGGGCTGTGCTTAATGTTTATCGGTGCAGCCCCCCTCAGGATCACCCCACTGGACCACCAGGGAGCCCCCACCCCCAGGGCAGCATCAGGAGGCCACCCAGGACCACCAGGGAAAAGATCAGGAGGCCGCCCAGGACCACCAGGGAGCACCCACTAGACCACTAGGTAAGGGGCATACAGTGAACTGTAGGGATGGCTCTGTGCCCATATATGATGCCTGTCAGTGCCATCCATAACATTGCTATATGTACCAGTGCCCACCTGTGCCGCCTATCAGTGCCCACCTGTGCCGCCTATCAGTGCCCACCTGTGCCACCTCTTAGTGTCCACCTGTGCCACCTATTAGTACCCAGTGCCACCAATAAGTGCTGCCTATGAGTGCCCATTAGTGCCACATATCAGTGCCACCTATCAGTGCCCGTCAGTGTTGCTTATCAGTGCTGCATATATGTGCCTCATCAGTACAACCTTATCAGTGCCAATCTGTACTGCCTCATCAGTGCCCATCAGTGATGGAGAAAATGTACTTGTACAAAGTTTTGTGACAGAAACAAGGAAAAACTTTTTTTTCTTCAAATTTTCAGTCTTTTTTTATTTGCAGGGACGGCATGTCGTCCTCCATGCGGCCTATGCGATGCTCAGCTTCGGATACTTATTTGCGCACTTTCTGGAGGTCCTGCCGTAACAAGGAAATGTCCACTTTAACCTCCTCAATCTGGGATGTGAGGGCAGTCTGGCAGTGGGTTATAGCCTCAAGTATCTTGTCCGACAGGCTCACGCAAATCTACATTGTGCACAGATCTTATCTCACCCCAGCCTGCATAGCCAGATACAGACCTGAACTGGACCCACGCTGCCCAAGATGTGCTGCTGATGACAGCTCCTTTTTTCACCTTATATGGTCCTGCCCAGCCATCCAGTGATACTGGAAGCAAATAGTTGACTTCCTACATGATGTCATGGGCTCACCACTGACTCTGTGCCCCAAGCAGTGCCTGCTTGGCTTATTGCCCGAGCAGGAACAGAATAGATGCCTCCACACTTTTATGCAAGAAACGCTATACACTGCCAGGCAAATGATAGCTAGGAGATGGCGTAGAGCGGTAACACCGACCTTCCAAGAATGGAAAGCAGCAGTTAACCAATCTCTCCCATATAAAGAACTCCTATATCAACACAGGAACTGCCCCAATAAGTATTATAAGATCTGGGATAAATGGCTACAGTCGATGTCTACGACTGATGACGTTCCTGGGGCACAAGTTTAATGGTAAACTGGCATACAGCTACAAGACACGCAGTGGGTGCAACCGTCCCTTACATCCTGGCACCGACCCACACTATAGCTGATCCCCTTGTCTACAGAAGATTCTGTTTGTTTTACAATAACATGTTACGTAATTATCTGTTGTATGCTCACAAATGTAAATAATATGACCTGCGGATGAACAATATGCAAGCTATGAATCCAAATGTCACTTAAGTTGTTTATGTGACACAGTCTTTATTTGTATGCCTCAATTCATTAATAAAAGTATTTTTTCTGGATTAAACAAAATATTCCTCCTCCACATTCCCAACATTGATTCCAACCAAAGCAGCATCACTTGTATCAACAAGAGCATCAGGTTTATTTTACTGTTGTTCTAAAGCTGTGCTGAACATTGAGACTGCTCAGCCTTTGCATATTTGGAGGATAACTCCATTATGGCCGCCTGAGCATCATGTAGCTCCTTCCTAAGCAGCATTCTAATATGCTCATTCTCAGCCCCTCTTTGATTTAAATAGGCAATAAAACTTTCCCTTAGTTTACACGTTTCTTCCAGTTCACCCATTTTCTGTTCCAATACACTTCTCATTCATCAATTAATCAATCTGATCACAAACCTTTGCATCTGTCTTTGTAGCGATCGCTAATATTCTTTTACTCTTTCTATTTTATCTATTAATTGCATCTTCTCAGCATGCCATTGAACCTCTTTGTGTTGAGCAATGTCCTTCATTCTTAATAGCATGCATACCACATTCACCATTCTCGTTTTTTTGGCTTTTTTAAATGAGGGTTTCATTTTTAAATTCTCGTTTTGAACCTCACACTGTTTTAATAAATCATTAAATTGGTGGGTTAAAGCATTCTCTGGCAAAGTGTTAAAATTAGCAGAGGCATGCTTCTTAAGGAACATTCCAATGACCTCCATTGATTTGTTAATTAAGTTCACTATGACACTTGCCTGACCAGTTTACAATAGCAGCTGCTTACACACTGCACACACACACCGACAAAGCTGTTTAAAAGATACGTGTAGTTCTACAGGAGAATGACCCTATTAAATCAGTGCCCTACGCTCACCTTACTACCAACTATAATCCTCTTCTTTCAGATTTTATGCCACATGGGTCCTCTATTGGAACAGAAAGCTATTTCACCTTCACGTGGATGTAAAAAAAAATATATAATCTATATTTCTCCCACTTTCTCCTCAGACGTCTGGTTTATCCTATAAATCTGCAGGGTAAATCGGTTAACCAAGGGTGATCAACTCCTCCCGCTGGTACAACTGCACAGCTAACTGGCCTAAAACAATTTGCATTAACAATACAATAAACTTTAACACATACACATATACCAGACAAAAAATCTCACCAGATCTGCGGTAAAGTTCCATGCTTCCTATACACACATTGCACGGTCAGATGGCCTAGGAAAAGTTGTGTACCACAAAGCAACGGTGAGCACTTCCTTTTGTCAGATGCAGTCATATTAGAAAATCTCAGAATAATCAATTGCTTCCTTAACCACTTAACCACCAAGGACATCTATTGACGTCCTTGGGTTTGAGTGGTGATATCTGAATGGTGCCTGCAGGCACCATTCAGATACCGTTTTTTTCTTCAGGCAATTCTGAAAATTATAAAAGTGGTCTTAGTGGCGGATTCGCCGCGCGATCACTTTTATCAACAGAGGGAGAGGGCCCCCCCCCGCCGCTTTCCCGTCATCTCCTCTGCTTACCGGACACGCCGGCAGTGTGGAAATGGTACTGTTTGTGCTAAAATTAAAAATATGCAAGATACATGTGCAAAATGTGACAGTGAATTAAAGTGTTTGTTCACTAATGCCAGGAGTCTGCCAAGCAAAATAAGTGAGTTGGAAGCTCTGGTGCATGAGGAGAACTATGATTTGATTGGTATAGCTGAATCTTGGCTTCATCCTTCACATGACTGGGCTATTAATATTCCTGGCTATGCTCTCTTTCGGAAAGACAGGGTAAAAACGGAGGGGTGGTGGTGTCTGTCTCTATGTGAGAAGTGATCTCAAAGCGAGTGTGAATGAGGACCTAGTTGATGGAGAGTGTGATGAGTCTGAAGCATTATGGGTAGATCTGCATATGGATGTGCGCACTACAAAGGTTATCATTGGAGTTTGTTATAGACCTCCCAGTGTTAAAGAGGAGGTGGAGACTCTGCTCCTTGCACAGATAGAAAGAGCTGCAAGGGCTGGAACAGTGATAATAATGGGGGATTTTAACTACCCGGAAATTAACTGGAGTAATGGCACTGCTGGGACAGCTAAAGGGCAAACATTTATAGACCTATTACAGGACAATTTTATGGTCCAGTTTGAGGCCCCAACTAGGAATGACGCTTTGTCCGACCTGGTAATCTCAAACCATGCAGAGCTTATTACCAATATTCATATAAAAGAACATCTGGGTAACAGTGACCATAACATGATTTCATTTAATGTAAGCTGCAAGCAACAAACACAAACGGGAAAGATAAAAACACTTAATTTTAACAGAGCAAATTTTACAAAGATGAGGTCTGCTCTCCAGGACTTAGACTGGGAGGGAATATTGGCATCAATGAACACAGAACAGAAATTGGAATTTTTCAAAAAAACTGTATGTGAACTCACTGCAAAGTATATTCCCATGGGCAATAAATTTAAAAGGCTAAAAAGAAAACCTATGTGGCTCACAGCCAAAGTTAAAGTTATAAATGATAAGAAAAGAGCATTTAAAAAATATAAAAATGAGGGAACACTATCATATTTTAAATGTTACAAAGAATATAACAGAATATGTAAAAAGGAAATCAAGGATGCAAAAATTCACAACGAACGACAGATTGCAAAAGATAGTAAGACAAAGCCCAAAAAATTCTTCAAATATATTAATAGTAAAAAGGTCAGGTCTGAGAATGTAGGCCCTTTACAAAATAATCTAGAGTGCGTGACTGGGGACAAAGAGAAGGTAAACTTATTAAATACTTTCTTCAGCTCTGTGTATACAAAGGAGCATGGGGGAGCTCATGTCCACGCCGGGGTTGGTAGTGACACAGCACCAAATGATCCACAATGGCTCAAAAGTGAAATGGTCCAGAAGTATTTTAGACAGAATAAAGGTAGATAAAGCACCTGGACCAGATGGCATCCATCCACGGATCTTAAAGGAATTGAGCTCTGTCATTTCAAAGCCATTGTATCTCATTTTAGGGACTCCTTAATGATTGGAATAGTACCACTGCATTGGCGTAGGGCCAATGTGGTGCCCATATTTAAAAAGGGATCAAAGTCTTTACCAAGTAACTATAGACCTGTTAGTTTAACTTCTATAGCTGGGAAGATACTGGAGAGTTTAATAAAAGACCACATAGATGAGTTCTTGTTGGATAAAAATATTTTAAGCAACAGACAGCATGGATTGATGAAAGACAGAAGTTGTCAAAGAAACCTGATTTATTTTTATGAGGAGTAAGTAAAACCTTGGACAGAGGGGTGGCTGTGGACGTGGTATACTTGGATTTTGCAAAATCGTTTGACACCGTTCCCCACACAAGGCTAATGTGTAAGGTAAAGTCTACAGGCTTGGAAAGATCAATTTGTAAATGGATAGAAAACTGGCTAAAAGACCGAATTCAGAGAGTAGTGGTTAATGATTCTTATTCTGAATGGTCTAAGGTTATCAGAGGTGTACCCCAAGGTTCAGTGTTGGGACCCTTACTTTTCAATATATTTATAAATGATATAGGGTCTGGGATGAAAAGTACTATTTCAGTGTTTGCAGATGACACCAAGCTATGCAGTGGAATAACTTCCTTACAGGATGTCTCCAACTTACAAGCAGACCTCAATGCACTGTCTAATTGGGCGACGGTGTGACAAATGAGGTTTAATGTTGATAAATGTAAAGTTATGCACTTGGGGGCTAAGAATATGCATGCATCGTACATACTAGGGGGAGTACAACTGGGGGAATCCATAGTGGAGAAGGATCTGGGGGTTTTGGTAGATCATAAGCTTAATAATGGCATGCAATGCCAAGCTGCGGTTTCCAAAGCAAGCAAAATCCTTTCTTGTATTAAGAGAGGTACGGACTCCAGAGATAGAGACATTATTTTGCCCCTGTACAAATCATTAGTAAGACCTCATCTGGAATATGCAGTTCAGTTTTGGGCACCAGTTCTCAAAAAGGATATCGGGAAACTGGAGAAAGTGCAGAGAAGGGCAACCAAACTAATAAGAGGCATGGAGGAGCTCAGCTATGAGGAAAGATTAGAGGATCTGAATTTATTCTCTCTTGAGAAGAGGAGATTGAGGG
>BLSH010226118.1:90275-101063 GCA_018402905.1 Glandirana rugosa
TTTATTTGTAAATATATATATTGGTTTATTAGGGTATATGTTAGGAAGTGGGTGTCAACTAAGTCTCCTTTTTTGGGGTCGTTTCGTACCTAGGTTAAACGATATTGCCCCCTTTTTTAAGGAAGGACTAAGGGGCTCTCCGTTAGCCTAAGTGGGACCTAGTTGAAATGGATTTTTACAATCATGGGTCAATATAATAAATGTAATTCCTTTCTTAGGTCCGGAAAAAGTTTCGTTAGTTGGCACGACCGGTTTTGGTGGAGACCTCCCTCAGATAAGGTGTAAAAGTGTCGAGAATGACACTTCTTTGGAAAGGCATCATTTTTAGGTAAAGTTGATCCAGGGTGAATCCGATTGCCTCTCGGGGAATCAGGAAGGAATTTTTTCCCCCGTTATAGCAAATTGGATCCATGCTTTGCTGGGGTTTTTTCCTCTGAATCAACTGTGGGTGAAGGATTGTATATGGGATTATTTGGTTATATATATAAATGTTTATTTTTTTTTTTGGTTGAACTGGATGGAATTGTGTCTTTTTTTCAACCTATGTAACTCTCCCCCCTGTGTCCGTGAGCCGACTCACTCACTCGGCTCCATAATACGGCAGGGCGGAAATTACGTCACACGTCGCTTCCGCTGCACGGTCTTAAAGGGCCCATTTTTTTTTTTTTTTTTTGCATTTTAGTGTAAATATGAGATCTGAGGTCTTTTTGACCCCAGATCTCATATTTAAGAGGTCCTGGCATGCTTTTTTCTATTACAAGGAATGTTTACATTTCTTGTAATAAGACTAAAAGTGATCATATTTTTTTTTTTTAAAAGAACAGTGTAAAAATAAAAAGTCAAAAGCAAAATAAATAATTAAAAAAAAAAAAAGAAAGCGCTCAGTCTCGCCGAGCTCACGCGCGGAAGCGAACACATCCCGCCCACATATGAAAACGGTTTTCGGTTGACCGGCTGGGGCTCGCCAGCAATATATTTGCACCTTATTACCAAATATTGATTACAAACAGATTGTAAATGCTGGTTGCTTCTTCAGTTCAGAACAATGCTCAACAGTAGTGTGACAATGAGACTCCACTCCTGCCGCTAAGAAACCTGGGTGGGACAGCAAAGGTCTGAAACCTGGAAACCTCTTTAAAAGGCTCTGTTTCTGTTTTCTTCAGATGGAATACTGTGAAAAAAGCACTTTACGGGACACTATAGATCAAGGATTATCTCTGGACACCAGCCGACTTTGGAGGCTCTTTCGAGAGATTTTAGATGGCCTGGCCTACATCCATGAACAGGTAACTATGGAAATTGGTGACAATATACCAATATGTTACGAGTGTGGAAGAAAATAACATGTCAACATACCTGCTGACTGGTGTTGGATGGGTTAGCATTTGAAGCTTGGCTGATAACAGCCGCTAATAAAATAAATAATTGTGAAACATACGGGTTGAGATTGTTAGTCAGTTACAAGTGTCATTGTGTTAAACTTGCAGGGAAATCAAACTGGCGGCCCTCCAGCTGTTGCGGAACTAAAAGTCCCATCATGCCTCTGCGAGTGATACTGCTAACTGTCAGCCTTACAATGCCTCATGGAACTTGCAGTTCTGCAACAGCTGGAGGGCCGCCAGTTTGACACCAGTGTGTTAGAGCCTAAAGTCATTTGCCTCTAGCCAGATGTTCATTAACCCCTTCATGCCGACTGTACACAAATATGTGGCCTCAAAGGACTGGGCTTTTTGCCATTGGGCTACATATTTGTGTAACTCCCTTTGTTCTGGGAGCATGCTGCACAGCATTATCCCAGCACAGAGATCGGGGTCTCTCCGAGAGCCCCGGGCCCCAGTCTAACAATTGGGACCCGGAACGTCCGATTCCGGGTCACCTGATCGCTGTGATAGCCTCTGCTTGGCTATCACAGTGATCAGTCACTGTGAAGCCCACCCCCATGTTTTCTGTTTCTGTGAAAGGATGAGGCAGATACAATGCAAAGATGGGGGGAAAAAAAAGTGTGTGTAGAAGAAAAAAAAAACAAAAAAAAAAAACCTAGATCAAGGATTGACCTAGGTCAGACCCAGGGTTAAATGGGGTACACACTATAAGACCGTTCATCCGATTATTTATTTATTTTTTCCTAGTTGTTTCACAGCAAATCAGAACCGATGAAAGAAATTTTGTACGAAAATTCTCGTACGACAAGGGCTTTTTTCGTTTATTGTCTCTGATTATGCGCAGTATTTCTTTTCTTATTTTTTTTTTTTGTACGAAAATCGTACATTAACGCTACACATTAAACGAAAAGCAGTCATTCTATTCCCATCCGAGAAAAAATTTGGAGTTTGTCCATCCGAGAATTTTCATACGCAAATTCTGTATCGGCTGTCAAAAGTTGTGTACACACCATATGAAAATCGAAAATTCTTTGGACAAAAATGTTCGCCCGATTTTCTTATAGTGTGTACGAGCCTCTAGTGTTTGTGTCGGTCATTATTTTTTGGACAGGATTTTTTTCTTCTAAATTAGTATCAGTGTCATTGTCAGTGTGTTTTAGGTAGGATAAAAAAAAGCATAATGCGCACTATTGTCTCTGGGCTGTACTACGGGTACAAACAACAACTAACATACACATATGTGGTATCGCTGCGAACGTCGGGAGCAGGAGAATTTATTTTGGGTTCTTTGGTGGTAGGTTATTGTAGTAACAAGAAATATACAGTTAAATTTAACAAAAAAAATGTATTTCTTTTTTACTATTTTGGGCCAGTTTTCCTTAGATAATAAAAAAAATCAGGAGATATCATTACCATTTACCACCAAATTAAACCCTAATTTGTCCTGAAAAAACAAGGTATAAATCCACCTAGAGGCACAAAGTGGTTGTGGTGATATGTACGGTTTTACTAACACATGTCAAAGTTGCAAAATTGGGCTTTAGACATTAAGATTTGTTTTATCCTTAATCTGTTAATCTGTTTTTTTTTCATGACATTTTGTTTAAAGTGACCCTGATGTGGCTTAAAAGTGGCCAAGACAATTTTACTAAATGCAGAATCCTTGTACCTGTGTTAATCTTCTGGGAGATTCTGTATTGCCCCCCTTGGGTCCAAAGTCTGAGCTGTACTCTGGGGCTTTTTTTTTTTATAGTTGTGTATACAGTAGGGAAGGGCTAGGGCTCCCTGTCAGGTTTTTATTGCTATCTATGTAGTAACTGGGAGGATTCTCCCTTTCTATTTGTCCCATTGATAATTTCCTCTGGCACTGAAAACGAGGGAAAATCCAAATTTTGAGGTGTCCCTAGAACAGGAATAAAGAGGAAATCTTGCAATAGAGGGACTTGTTCCTGTGACCACTAAGAGGGGGTCCTCCTTGCTTTAGAGAGATTTCTTCTCACTTTTTGCTTTTAATGTACTTTAAACCCTGCTTCTCCAGGCATTGGCCCCACCTTCGTAATTCAACTGCTAAATGTCCAAGCCTTTACTGTCACCTGAGCCTGTGGCATTTGATTGACAAGGTTGGCGTTTATTGCCAATAAGGGAAGGATTGAGTAATGACTCTGGCAGGCCTGATGCATACAACATTGTTACCCTTGAACCTTTAAGACTGGAACAGGTTCCCTCAGTGTATAAAGCACAAAAATCTGTAACAAACTAGATTATTTTCTCCTTTGCATTACAGGGGATGATTCACAGAGATTTAAAGCCTGTTAACATCTTCTTAGATTCAGAGGATCATGTGAAAATAGGAGATTTTGGTCTAGCCACAGATCATCCAGCCTACGTAGTAAGTGTTTACTTTCCATTATCACATTTCGCTATTCATCTCCACTCTTTGACATTAGTAAAATGTCATAACAATGCAATCTTACTTGTTCTGTGCATAAAAGAAGTCCGAGCACAGTATAGCACATGTCACCGAATTCATGATTGCCATGTACTGGTACTATGGTCATGATTTTTCTCTTTTGCTTGTTTAAAGACTAACTCAACACAAGAAGAGGACCAAGGTCGCGCTGACTTTGTTAAAGTTGACCCTGAAGGTAATGTAGTATTCTTTTGTTGAAATCCACATAGTGACATCTTGTTTCAAAGTAGATAAAATACAGCTGCACTGCAGCTTTGATTAAATGAATCCACCTAAAACTAAAAAAGAAATGTAATTGCGGTTAGATGTGCTTCCTGAGGACAAGTCTAAGGCTGGGTTCACACCGCAGCACGGAGTCGCTCACAGCAGGGGTCCAGTGTGTCCCCATTCATCGTTTCAGGTCCAATTTCAGCCCAAATTTTTGCCTGAATTTGGACCTGAAGCGTACCAGAAGACGCACAGGACCCACCATAGAGAGCCGGTCACAATCTCCTGACATGCGAATTGGATGCGGAGAAACCCACATCCAATTCACAATAGTGTGAACCCAGTCTAAATGTTATTTTTTTGCACATTCACCCTTCATCTTGAAAGTTTATAATTTTATCCCAGCACATTTTTTATGTGAAATACTCCAGCACAAATAAGTCTATGTACAGTGCAATCATGTAAATCTAATTTATAGAAAATATTGCTGTGGCACAAAACAGTGTTCACACTTACACATGCGTGCTAGTGCTAAAAGATATTAAATACTAAACGGTGTCGTGCAACATAAAGCACCAATCTCTATATGTGCAATTCTACCAACAGAAAAAAAATGATAATAAAAATCACCCCTTCCTATACGATAACATGCAAAAAAAAATGTTTTAATAGATCTGTTTTTGTCCGCACGTATTGCACTTTATTGAACATATGATATTTGCACATTTTAGGTACCAATACATATACTTTTTGCGCAATAGATGAGATTTATGTTATGGTATAAGAAGGGGTGTTTTTTAGTAATTTTTTTCTGTTGGTAGGATTGCACATATAGAGATTGGTACTGTATGCTGCGTAGCACAGTTTATTTACTATCCCAGTACATTCTACTGCAATTTATACCTATACTTTTTACACAGAGAAGCTTTACATTCATTGCTCTTTACTTCCAAGTCTGTATGTATTGTATCTCATGTCACAACTCTTAAATGCCAGTTTTTACCTTTGTTCTAAGCAAAAAAAAAAAAGAAAGTTAACCTGGAAAAAAATAAGTACATAAGAAAGCAAGAAAGTCAGGAAAGACAAGGAAGGATGTGTCAGATGCAGAACTATAGATATACTTGTGTAAATACCCTTCAGGGTTGGTTCACACTGCTCCACTCCTGCAGATCGGATGTGATTCGACTGCAGTGTGAATCACATGCGATCTCTATGCAATACAAATTCAGCCATAGAGATTGCATGGCTGAATTTGCATTGCAATTGGAGCAAACTCACACAGCACACAGGGCCCTTTTTTTCCGCAGGGTCAGAATCGGATCGCATGGTCGTTCACACCATGCAATCCTATTCCTGTGCGAGTTTGCAGTTTGCAGTGCGATATGTGAACTGATTTGGGGGTGTCATTAGCTTTCTATTGACACTCCCCACAGTTCGCATAGTGCAGTGTGAACTGCCGCCGGGAGACATGCGATGCAGAAACCTGCAATGGATTTGCAGGGTTCCTGCATTGCTGCAGTGTGAACCGGCCCTAAAGGGGTTCTAAAGGCAAAACGTTTTTTACCTTCATGCACCTGAGTCCTCTCTCAATCCACTGCTGTACCGTCTGCAGCCCTGCTCTCCTATCTTCCTCTTCTTACAGAAGACACAGCCACAGGCTCCTGCTGCTGTAAGTCAAATTCTGTGAAGAGGGAGCAGGAGACGTGGCCGAGCCACACTGTGTGTATGTCTATGGATACACACTGTCCGGCTCGGGAGCATACCCACGCGGGTGCCCCTTCACCACACAGCTTGCTGGGGGGGGGGCACTTTTAGAAGAGACGGGGAGCTCCAGAACAGGAGGTAAAGGAACTCTCTGTGCAATACCCATTGCACAGATCAGGTAAGAATAACATGTATTTTTATTGTAAGAAAAAAAAAAAGTCCCTTTTAGAACCACTCTAAAGACACACTGTCCTTTTGTCCATATTAGCCCACCTCACAGCTATTTTACATAAACTGCCCTCCCTCATTTTGAAGTGATAGTACAATCTATGTACAGACTCCTTTAGATTTGCCAATAAGTATGCAGAATAAGATCTTTTATTATTTTGGCACATGAGCTGTTTAAAATTGGGCTAAATAAGGCTTGTATTTCCCAGGAAAACTCACTGGTATGGTGGGCACAGCGTTGTATGTGAGTCCAGAAGTTCAAGGCAACACCAAAGCTTCTTATAATCAGGTAATGAAAATCTGAACATATCGACTGAATACACTTCAGTCAGAATGTGCTGCAGCTGTCTTTCTCACATACAGTAACCATAAGCAGAGTTCTGTGCTTTTGGTACATAAATCTCTCTAATACAATGTCTGTCTTTATATCCAGAAAGTGGACCTCTTCAGTCTGGGAATCATATTGTTTGAGATGTCATATAAACCTATGGATACAAGCTCTGAGAGGATTTCAGTATTAGGCATGTTAAGACAGGTACTCTTTATGATGCTTCTGTTGTCAGGTGTTGGTTCATGTTTGATTATGTCTTTTAAAAATTTCACTTAGAAGTAATAAATCCACCAACACAACCCTTACCTCTGATTATATTGCAGAGCTTGCAATGTTTCTTGGTGGGCATGCTATGTGTTTCTTAGTGCTTCTCCCAGACCAGGGCCTATATTATCACTCTGCAGCTGGACAGTATGGCAGGGGTCAATTCATGAACAGAAAATGAAGCCAGTGATAATAAGCGTAAACTTGTGAACATTTGAAGAAAGCATGCTTGTTCAACTGTATTATGTGCCATTTTCTAGCTATTTACAGTGCAGCTTTAAAGTACATACACATACATACTGCAATATCGACAGTCAACTTTAAGCCTTTCTGGACTTATATGCCATTATTTCCTCCATGTATATGGCACCAAACAACTCCAACCATTACCTAGTGAACAACTGGATGTTTACAGAAAAGGATAGGAAATCTGCATGTACAGTGATTGAATCTGCCTCAGATGTGGCCATACGTTAGCTTTTGTATCCCAAGTTAAATCCCAGATGCCTATATAGGCTATATGTTTCCTTTTTAAAGGTTAGTCCACATAAGTGGTGCATAAACTGTATATGAAAATTTGCTTCAGAATTTTTGGATATTAAAAAAAAAATCAACAGGGTACCCCTTATAATGGGCCATAGCAGGTGTGCAGACCTGGGAAGTACAGATACCTTACCAGTAGATTCCCCAATATCTAACTATCAGGTAGTTTTAAAGATGAACTCATGGGAAACTGCTATATATACATATGACACATATAGCTGAGTTGATTTGTATCTCTGTTCAGTTCTGAGATTTACACAGACAACCTCATCTTACCCTCTCTCCTGCCGGCAACCCCCTCCACCCCTTCTCCTCTTTTCCCTCCTATCCTTTCTTCTTCTTTTCTTACCTTTTTTTTCCTGTTATTTCCTTTCCACTGTCCCCTCTGAAGGTACTGATCCCCCTTCACCCACAGGTGAGATGTGCCTCGTGAACCGGCTCATGGACATCGTTTTGACGACTTGGCCTCCCGTAGGGGAGCTCAGTCCACCTGCATATGCACCCTATGTATTATTGTAGTTCTGCCCCTCCCTCTTCCAGTCTGAATCTGCTGTACAGGGAAGATGCTGATATTTTAGGATGTTGATATTTTAGGATGCTGATACCAAGTCCAATTCTCAGGTATTTACACTAGTTACATTTAAAAAATAAATGTAATGGTGTATTGGTGAACACAGAGCTGCATTGATATGTTTCTTTTATATGTATCTGGAGTTCTGCTTTATCTTTTTACAAAGTTATTCTGTATTATATTGTTTTCTACAGTCTTCCATTGTATTCCCGAATGATTTTGAGAAACCAGAAACAGAGAAGCAGGTAAGGCATTTATTCCTGCACCAAATTACTTTAACACATGCGTTATTTTGAGAACCCAGATGACCCTTAGGAGACATAACACAGATAAGTGCTACTTTTTTGTAGAGAAAAGTCATCACTTGGCTCTTAAACCATGATCCTGCATCTCGTCCTACGGCCATGGAACTCTTGAAATGTGACCTTCTGCCACCACCTCAGCTCGAAGAGTCTGAACTTCACGAAGTGCTTCACCATACATTGGCCAATATAGATGGAAAGGCCTACCGCACGATGATGAGCCAAATATTCTCCCAACGCATATCACCTGCAATGGACTACACCTATGACAGTGATATATTTAAGGTATACCTAGTTACTTAAAGTGAACTTGTTGGTCATTTTAAAATCTTAAAGTGGAGTTCTGGCCAAAATATGACTTTTAAGATAGAAATACCCCTAGAATACTCATGCCTCGTGCAATGTTACAAAGGTATGCTGTAAAGTATGCCCAGTTTTCTATTTATGCAGCATCGTTTTCTTACTTTGTGAAGTTCCTGCACAGTGAGGTCATCTCCAGTGTGGGCATCTGAAGCCGCAGTGTCTTTCTTCCTGGATTCCGTGCATGCTGGCTGCCCAGCAAGCACCTGCCAATCTCGCGCACGTGCAGTGCAGTACAATTTTGGTTAGCTTGACATGGCACAGCTCCAGTAACATTTAATATTGGTTGGCTTCTATGGGAAATCTTGGTCAGCTTGACATGGCACTGGAGCAGTGCCTTGTCAAGCTGACCAAGGTTTTCCATAGACGCCAATGTTAAAAGTTATAGGAGCAGTGCCATGCCAAGCTGACCAAGATCTCCCAGGAGCCAATGCAAAGTCGGAAATGACGTGCGGCGCCGCGGCCCCTAAAGAAGTAAGTGAAATTAGATATATGTAGGAAAAATCACTTGCACCTAGGAATTTGCATATACACATTGTTACCAAGAGCTGCTGCTTTGTAAAAATTGCTCCTTCAGGTGGGACAACTGAATCAAGTGCTAAATGTACAGCGCATACTTTTCTAATAATTTTGTACATAATAATATTAGTGCCCGTGCTTAATATTGTCAATTGATTTTTGTATAGTGACACATGTGCAAAATTATAAAGTACTCAAAGTCTCTCACAACTACAAGCGAAGACCCTCCCTTGAAACAAGGTGTAAGGGTCCATCTCATCTGGTGAGTGCGGCGTGACCCCAGTTCTCTTTTAATGGAGTGAATTCACAAACAGTCACTTATTTTAAAGAAGCAATGTTGCACAGAAGCACTATATGCACTTTTTTAGAGACTTTGAGCACTTAATAATTTTGCTGTCAATATATGCTACATATATCAATTGTTAATATTAAGCACAGGCACTTTATTCATTTATTGAGAGTATCAATAATATTATTATGCACAAAATTATTAGAAAGAGTATGCACTGTACATTAAGCACTTGAAATGAGATATAGGCATAAATTAGGTAAGTGAACAGAAAATAAATAAATAATTAGGCAATTCATTTTAAGGATGCACATTAGTGCTGCATGGTGAGGAGTGAAAAATGTGGGTGAAACTCCGCTTTAAGGTTCTTCTTATGAGAAATTATCACAAAGTATACAGACAACCATCCTGTCTAATTCTTCAATTTATTTTCACTTTGTTACTAGGGTCATGACTTCATGGCTTAGCACTGTCCAGTTGCATCCAGACTAATAGAATGCCCTTAAAGTGGTTCTAAAGCCTAAACATCGTCATCTTAATGTATTCCCTGCATTAGGTTACAACATAAAAAATGTTTAGGCAGTAGTATGCCCCCTCAACCCCCCTCTTAGTATCACCTAAGTCCTCACTATATCCAGCGCTGCCCATCTGCAACAGCTCAGTCTTATCTCCCCACTCTCACAGGACAAATTGAGAGCAGTGGAAGCCATTGGCACCTGCTGCTGTCAATCAAATCCTGTGATGAGGGGGCAGGGCCGGGATTCTGTCTTTGGACGCAGGCGGTGCATTTTGGGGCGAGCCCGCAGATGTGTCCCCATAGCAAACGGCTTGCTATGGGAGCACACCAAGAAGAGGAGAAGCCAGGAGCCCAGGCGGGGGACCTAAGAAAAGGAGGCTCAGGACTGCTCTGTGCAAAACCATTGTATTGAGCAGGTAAGTATAAACCTATCTGTATAAAAAAATAAAATAAAATGTGTTTACAATCACTTTAAAGTGAACCTTTGCTTAACCCACATAAGGAAAAGTGACATGTTTACCTTTACGCTCACAGTTTCTGCTGATTGGCTACCTGTAACTCTGACTAAGGCCGGCCATAGACGGAGCGATTTTTCTTTCCTGCAACCACGGGTCAGTCAGTGTTGATGGGGGAATCCCTTCCGCAGAGCCATTATGTTCTCCCGGCAGAGGACGCTGTCCCCACCGGGAGAGCACACGGATTATTGCTAGCGGCTATAACAAACACTAGCAATAATCGTATGTAAAATTTGACAGGCTGGTTGTACCAAAGTTGGTCAATCAATTTATCAACTTCGGTACATTCAGCCTGCACATACATGGTTCAAGTCTTGACTGGTTCCTACTGAAATGGTTGAGAGTTGAACCATTTATAAGTGGCTTAAGTAGGAAATGTGTTGGAAAACAAATTCAGAAAGATGTGGTACCAGTAAATCCATAAGACAATAGAGGGAGACATGTTTGCTTCCTCTCTTCCAATCTCTTCTTCTATACGTTGGATAACTGTAGTGGGACCGCTGCTCTAAAGCATTCTGTGGAACAAAGGAGTTTTGTTCTGGGGCAGCTTTACAAATTTGACAATCAGTAATGCCTTATTATTTTG
>BLSH010226118.1:118398-129968 GCA_018402905.1 Glandirana rugosa
ACAAGGTCGTTGTCCCTGTTCGTGTCGTCGAGGTCGGCGACCGAGCCAAGGAGTCTGTCTAACTACCGTCGCCCTCGGTTACCGACAGTTAGTTTAGGTCAGTGTGCCCTCAGCCCCCATCCCCGGTTCAGGAAGACAGACACAGTTACCTGCGTCGTCGTCCTGAGCCCTCACGCGGGTGTACTCACGGGGGTCCCTTTAGTGAAGAGACTCCCCCGTGAGCTCGTCTCCTCCTCGGTCCTCGTGGTGACCCCCTGGGGTCTTCTTCTTCTAGCCCCGGTGAGACACGTTTTGGGAACATGTCTCCTCCGTCCATACTTTACAAACAATAAATTTTTCTTTTTTTTTTTTTTTAAATAACAAACATTTCATACCTGCCTCCTCTGTACAAGGGTTTTGCACAGAGTGGCCCCGATCTTCTTCTTCTGGGGTCCCCCAGTGGTGCTCCTGGCTCCTCCTCTGCTCGAGTGCCCCCTCAGAGAAGTGATTTCCCTGGGGGCACTCATGTGGGCGCACTCCCGAGTCCTGCTGCTGCGTCCATTGACACAGACAGAAGGACTTGGCCCCTACCCCCGACTCCCGTGTGACTGGATTTGATTGACAGCCATTGGCTCCCGCTGCCATCAATCTGTCTGAGGAACCGAGCCAGCGGCTGGAGCTGCTGTGCTTGTCCCTGTTGCTGGAACAATCGGGTTCAGGTAAGTAAAAGGGGGGCTCTGGGGGACTGCTGCACTACAGAAGGTTTTTCACCTTAATGCATAGAATGCATTAAGGTGAAAAACATTGAGGGTTTACAACCCCTTTAAGCTTTGACAAAAAACCTGAAAGCTTATTGGTTTCTATGTAGAGCTGCACCGGATTTTTCATTTTCCAGCATTAGTAAATCAACCCCTTTGTATCCCTCAATAAACGAGAGTGCTTGATTACAGCTTTAAATCGGGTGTTCACAAATGTTCCTTTTTTTCTATCTCCGTTGGCAGCATATATAACGCACAAGAATCTGAGCATTCTGCAATAAAAAGTTACATGATGTGAATAATGCAGAAAAAAATGTAAATTTGTACAGCTTAGAAAGTGTATGATGCCAATAGTACCAACAACTCAATTTTAATGCAACCCAGTGATAATAAAACTTAGGCCCCTTTCAAATATGTGGACTTGTTTGTCAGTGTTTCATCCATCCATTGACTGATGAAAAACGGATATCAATGCATCTCTATGGAAAAACGGATGTAAATGGTCATCCATTTACATTCGTTTATATCCTCTTCCATCAACATCTGTTTTTTGGAACGGATCAAAACCCTATTTTTCTTCTGTTAAAAAAAATACAGATTGAACGAAAAATGGATGTAAACGGATATAAATGGTTCCATTGGTAGTGGATGTAAAAAAATGATGTAAAAACATTGTTATCCTTTTTTTCTTAAAAAAACATGACTTAACTGATGAAATGAATGGTCTGCATGTGTGAAAGGGGCCTTTGATGCCAGTCTATATATACCATTACTTACATGACTGCTTTAGAATGTGAAAATCTAAAGTGCCAGTCCTGGATTTCAAAGAACACAAGTATAGAACCTGAATAAGAAATAAATGCTTGTGAGTTGGGAGAGAAGTCTAATATTCAAGCCATTTTAATGCTGAGCTTTTTACCTTTTCTATGACATCAGGTACTGTATTGAGAGAGTATTTAGGCCACGAAAATTGAACCGCTGTCACCCAAAGGAACTCACTGAATGTGCATTTGATGTGATTACCTCATCTGTCAATAGCTACCTGCCTACTGCAGAGACTATCTACACGATATATGAGATCATTCAGGAATTCCCAGTTTTACAGGTATGGTTCTCACAATGGGAGTAGCAAATAACATTGCGTGAAAGCACCCATGAGGGTTTGAAGAAGACCTTACAGTACAATGCAAGGGTATAACATCTAGCCCCATACCTCTGTAAAAATCATGCTAAAAGAATGTGCAACAGATAGCTGTCATGAAAATGGTTCACTTTATACTTCCTATACCTCCATCTTCTGCATGCGGGGTGTGACTTCACCAATCATCTAGGAAGATCCTTAAAGCGGTAGTAAGCCCATCCATTTAACAGTTTAAAAACCAGTTACATTTCCGGGATGTGCCAGAAATGTAACACTCCCATTGGTTGTGCTCTAAACCAAACCGTCAAACCATCCAATGGCTGATGTCATAGCTGATCACATGTGCAGCATCATGGCAGTTGTAGATTAAACAGAGGCCAAGATGGCAGCATCCATGGCTGAAAATGATATAAGGGTTTACTACCACTTTAAGAAATGCCGACTAGGCCAATCCCCACGAGAATCTTTAGCAAGAACATCGTCTTGGGTGTTTTGGGCTGCCCTGTATTCCCCAGGAACCTGCCAGAAGAAGCATAACCTCACACTTGCCTAGGCGCTGCAGGCAGTTTAAGCAACAACATGAAATGTATATGTTTTTAAGCTGGCAAAATTTAATTATCCCTTGCAATAACAGCCTTTCTTTAAAATCTTGGCTCTTCTATAATTTTGATCTTCACTTTCCTCTTTGAAGTTCATCTGCAACAGCTGATATAGAATTCTTTTACAAATCCAATTAATTGTACACTTCAAGGATTATTTTGATTATGATATTCTGTTTATAGATTCCTTTAACATTTATTAGTCTGTAAAGTATTAATACTCAGGGGGATTAATTCCATGACTGACCAACTCTCATTGACGTCATTGAGACTTTCCCAGTACATATCAAATGCTTTGCTTCCCATGCAATATGCACTTTGATGATGTAGGCTGTGGTGGATTGCTGTATGTAGAATCATGTTCAGTATACAGTATATTTTTAAATTGCCTGTGTGCAGGAAAGCATCCTGGCATGATGGATAGCAGAACTGCATGTATTCCTCCCAGGGCCGGCCCTACCATGGGTCCGAGTGGGTCCATTGGACCCAAGCAGCAGTTTGAGGGGGGCAGCAAATTGAACCACGGCCACTTCTCCCCTTCTCTTCTATTTAGAGCCGGTTCACACTGAGGCGACTGTCGTCTAACAAGTTGTCTCCATGCAGTGCAATGGAACCGTTCTAATAGGAGCGACTCAGAAAAAGGTTCCTACACTATTTTCGGGGCGACCTCAGCGCGACTTGCATTGACTTCTATGGATAAAAGTCTCCTTGCAAGCCACGCTGAGGTCACCTCGAGAGGGGCGACTTGCTTCGCCCTGCAAGTTGCGCCGATCAAGTGTGAACCGGCTCTCAACCAGCAAATTGATGACCAAGGTTTTTTTTCCCTGCAGATTTTTGTGTCATGACAATTGCCCCCTGGACTACTCTGCCTGCCCCTATACTACCCTAGCCCACCCCCATACTACCTTAGCCTGTCTATATACTACCCTAGCCTGTCTATATACTACCCCAGCCTGCCCCTATACTGCCCTAGCCTGTCCATATACTACCCTAGCCTGCCCCTATACTGCATTAGTCTGTCCATATACTACCCTAGCCTGTCCGTATACTACCCTAGCCTGTCCGTATACTACCCTAGCCTGTCCGTATACTACCCTAGCCTGTCCGTATACTACCCTAGCCTGTCCGTATACTACCCTAGCCTGTCTATATACTACCCTAGCATGCCCATTTACTACCCTAGCTTGTTCATTTACTACCCTAGCCTGCCCATATATGTCCCTAGACTGCCCATATAATACCCTAACCTGTCTGTATACTGCCCTAGACCGCCCCTATACTGCCCTAGCCCATCCCTTGGAATTGAACATAATCGTATGTCATATAATTTTGCATATAGACAGGGTGCTGTTGCACATAAATCTGACTTCCTGATAAATTTAATTTTAGTTTTAATCATCATGATATAAAATAATGGATGTGGGGGCCTGTGATATTTCTCTTACGTTCACTGACAGACGCAACCCTTCATAGACAAGTGGGGTTATATGCACATCCTACCAGGAGTTGACTAGGCAAATAGAAAAAAAGCAAGCTGACCCCTCCCAGGGGGCCGTCCTCACTCTCACATATAACCCCCCTGCTCTGCTTAGCATATCAGTATTTTATGCCTAGTGCAAGGAGTTAGACCTGGCTCCCTTATGGGATCTGCGGTTCACCTTTTTTGCTACCGCTTTTTTGTTTTCTCAAGCTATCTGACGAAGACTGCTATCAAGAAGCCGGCTGGAGCATAGAGGATATCTACTATCCTGAACTTTCCCAAGCACGGCCGACCGGTGCGAGCTAACCCTTAGTCTTGGCGGGGTCTGCCGCATCGCGCCTCTTCCGTACGGGTGGCCAGTGGGTGATCCCCATTTGTGCCCAGTGACTGGACTCTGCTCCCGCCCAGGGGCCCTTGGCCTGCAGCAATCCCTCTCCGCCAGCTGGGAGGAAAGTCTGTAATTGGGTGGCTACCCGCTGCGCCCGTCGAGAGTGGTGAGTAACATCCCCCCCCCTCTGGGGTGCGGAGGGGGGGCGGCTATCGGTGCCGTTCTCCAGCGGAGGGTACGAGGGTCCGGGTTCCACTGCCCTGTTCTCACCCCTGCGCCGCACCCCCCGCGGTGTTTCCCCGCCATTGTGCGGCTTATCGCCACCATTTTGCCATAGCCGCGATTGGCGGCCATTTTGTCGTAGCCGCAACCTTTTGTAAGGGTGTTTCGGCCTCGTGTGGCCGCTCGGCGGCCATTTTGCCGTAGTCGCTGCCATTTTGCCATGGGCTTTTTGGCCTCTTGTGACCGCTCAGCGGCCATGTTTGGTGTGCTTGCCGAATAGAAAACGTGCGTTCAGCACCGGTTTCTTTCCTGCTTAGCGGTACTCACAGAGCAGCAGTTGGCTTGGCAGTGGTGGACACCATTGGCAGTGGTTACAGGGCACTCAAACACAGCAGATATTAGCTGTTTTTTTCCCTGGGGTGTCGGTGGCGGCAGTGCAGAGACCTCCTGGGCGTATCCCGGTCGCTCTGAGGGGTAGTTGGTGGGGTCACATTGTGGGGGTGACATGGCCTGTAGGCCTCCGATGTATTCCAGTGGCTGAACCTGCGAGTTCTTATCCGGAGGGGTCCGTGGAAGCGCAAGCTGCGCTGGGACCTCTGGTTCCACTGCAAACATCCATTCTGTGATAGTTTTTCGCCCGGGGGGTACCGAGCCGTGCCAAGGGGGGTGTAGAGGAAGCATCCACCCCCCCCTTTCAGGGGAGGAATCAGTACCGGAAGGGGGCGCTGTGGTCACAGGGACCCCTGTAGAGCTCCCAGATGATGTGCTGGAAGCCCTCGGTCGGTGAGGAGGACCAGGGGGCCCCCTGATCTCCGACATCCGTGAGTTATCATGGCTGGACCAGGTTGGGAAGTCTTCCTACGTTGTGGGTCTTTTACGCCGTCTCGGACCCCTAAGGTGATCCCTTATGTCCAATTTTTTTGAACAGTTTGTGGTTCAGGAATGGCAGCGTCTGCAGAATTCCTTTTCACTGCCCAAAAGCTTCTCTGTGTGCTATCCTCTTGGGGACAGAATTCTGAGGAAATGGGCGTCCCCCGCAGAGGACCCTTCGGTGGATTGCCTAAATACGGCACCGACCATCCCCTTGGAGGGGTCTCCACCTTTTAAGGCTCCGGCCAAAGACGGGCGGAGGTGGTGGCCAAGGCATTGTTCTTGTTGGCGGGGTCAGCCATGTGTCCAGCTCTGGCGTCAGACATGGCGGCACATTCCCTTACCGAGGGTGCAACCGCGTTGCACAATGAATTGAGCTCCGGGAGCTCGTTTGGGGGCATCACAGGGAGCAGACCATCTGTTACAGGGTCTTCGGTACCTGTGTGACACAGCTTTGGGCCCGCTTCCCATGTTGTCTAAAATGTCTGTTTTCGCAGTCATCATCGGACGGGTGCTGTGGTTACGCTGTTGATCGGGTGATCACGCATCTAAAAAGGGCCTCACGGATATCCCATTTCAGGGCGGTCGGCTCTTTGGGCCGCAGTTGGATGAAATCATTAAGGATTTCACTGGAGGGAAGAGTACTTTCCTTTTGGAGGCCAAGCGGCAGCAGTTCCACCGTAAGCAGGGTCCTACTCCTTCGGGTCAGTAGAGGTTCTTTCGTGCGCCCGGTGCATCAGGCAAGGGCTCAAGGCCCAGCAAGTCTGCCTCGGGTCCGGTAAGCGGCCCTGGCAGCGCAAGAGCGAAAAGACGGAGGATGAGTCCTCCTCTGAATGATGGGTTGCCCCCACCCAATGCTCGGGTGGGGGGCCGACTTCTGGGGTTCGCAGACAGGTGTACTGCCTGCTTTTCTGACCGGTGGGTGCAGGAAGTGGTGTCCTCCAGGTACAGAATAGAGTTCAGCACTCTATCCCCAGACAGGTTCTTCCCATCAAATTTAAAAATCCCTCAAGGCATCGGGAGGCTCTCCTGGAGGCTGTTCAGATGCCCCCCCAACAAGGGGTAATTGTGCCGGTACATCCGCTGAAAAGGCTTCTATTCAAGTCTTTTTGTGGTACCCAAAAAGGGTGGAGTCAGGCCTGTTCTGGACTTAGAAGCGCTGAACCACTTTGTGAAGGCGCCTTGCACCAAGGGGACTTCACGGCGTCTCTGGATATCAGGGACGCATACCTCCATGTTCCCATTTGTCTCCAGCACCAGCGCTTCATGCGGTTTGTGGTGGGAGATCTACATTACCAATTTGTGGCACTTCCCTTCGGTCTGGCCTCGGCTCTTCGGGTTTTCACCAAGCTGGTGGCTCCGGTGATGGCGCTATTGAGGCAGAGAGGTATGGCTGTGGTGGCATACCTCAATGATTTACTCCTGGGAGGGAGTCTGCTTCAGCTCTGGAGGAGAACGTGGCTATCTCCATGGCCTTGTTGTCAGACTTCGGCTTTATGATCAACCTGCAGAAGTTGACATTGACCCCGTCCTGTTGCCTGGGTCTGATTCTGAAAACGGAGCAGGCAAAGGTGTTTTCGCCTCCGGCCAAGTTGCTGATACTGCAAGCAGCGGTGCAAACCCTGCTGTCTCGCCAGTGGTCTCCTTACGGGTCTGTATGCGGGTGTTGGGGCTCATGGTTTCGGCCCACAAGGCGATACCTTACGCCCAGTGTCACACTCGGCTCCTACAGCGAGTGATTCTGTCACGGTGGGGCAAGTCTCCACTGTCCCTGAACCAGCTGATTAGATTGGATCATTAGGCCAGAGGATTGTTAGACTGGTGGCTTCAGGCCCCGGCTCTAACGTTGGGGAAGTCCTTCTCAGGCTCTGCCTCTTCCACTGGACGGTAAGGCTGCACGGCCTCCCGGTTCGGGTTCAGTCGGGCAACACCATGGCAGTGACGTCCATGAACCATCAGAGCGGCACGAGGAGCTCGGCAGCGCTGCGGGAGCGGCTCTCATTCTGCGATGGGCAGAACTTTGTGCGGCAATTTCCGCCATTAACATTCCGGGCATGGAGAATTGGCAGGCGGACTTTCTGTCGCCGGTTACTGGATCAGGGGGAATGGTCCCTACATCCAGAGGTGTTCCGCCAGATTTGCCACAAGTGGAGCACGCCAGACGTGGACCTCATGGCGTCCAGCTTCAATCAGAAGGTGCAGACCTTTGTGTGCAGAAGAAGGGGCCCGTCGGCGGCCACCACGGACGCTTTGGTAGCGCCTTGGGGTTGGTATCGGCTCCTGTAAGCCTTCCCTCCCATCCAACTTCGACCTCGGCTGCTGCGCAGGTTAGAAGCGGAAGGGGTTCCGACAATCCTGGTAGCTCCGGATTGGCCTCGGCGCCCTTGGTACGCCGACGTGGTGCGGATGGTGACAGATGTTCCCTGGCATCTTCCGCTGCGAGAAGATCTCCTGTCTCTGGGATCCATCCTGCACCCTGCTTTACCCTCGCTGGGTTTGACGGCATAGCTATTGAGTCCCAGGTGTTGAGGGATAGGGGTGTCTCTGACTCCGTGATCCCTACTATGCTTTAAGCGTGCAAGTGTACTTTGCGGGAGATTTATCATCGCACCTGGAAGGCCTAGATTGCCTGGTGTGAGGCGGGGGGTTGGAACCCTCGCTCTTACGTTGTGTCCCGGGTCCTGGTTTTTTTGCAGCAGGGCCTGGATAACAAATTGGCATTGAGTACTCTCAAGAGTCAGATTTCGGCTCTGGCGTTTCTCTTTCAGTGGCCTTTGGTCTCACATTCGTTGATACGTACATGTGTACAGGGTGTACGCCATGTGGCTCCTCAGATACGGTCGCCTTTGGCGCCATGGGATTTCAATTTGGTACTTTCTGTACTGCAGAAACTGCCATATGAGAAGATCAGGGATATTCCCTTATAATGGCTGTCGCAAAAAGTGGCTTTCGTGGTGGCTATTACATCCGCTAGGCGGGTGTCTGAGCTGGCAGCGTTGTCCTGCAAGTCTTCCTACTTGGTTCTTCATAGGGACAAGGCGGTCTTGCGACCTTCCCCTTCGTTTTCTACCGAAGGTGGTCTCTTCTTTCCACATAAACGAGGATATTGTTCTTCCTTCATTATGTCCGCACCCGTCGCATCCCAAGGAGTTTGAATTACATTCTTTGGATGTCATGAGGGCTTTGCGGGTGTATTTGGCGGCTACAGCGTCCCTTCGGAAGTCTGATGCGTTGTTTGTGCTGACGGATGGACCGCACACGGGGTTGGCGGCCTCGTCGGCTACTGTTTCCTGTTGGATCGGACAGACCGTGACCCATGCGTATACTGTTCGGGGCAAAGTCACTCCTTTCCAGTTGCGGCTCATTCCACCAGGGCAGTTAGCGCTTCCTGAGTTTTCAGACACCAAGCTTCGGTGTCACAGGTGTGCAAGGCGGCTACTTGGGCCTCTGTGCACACGTTTACTAAGTTTTTACAAAGTTGATGTGTCAGCATCTGCGGATACTGCTTTTGGCCGTAACGTGTTACAGGCGACGGTGTAGGCGCTACTGGCGCCTCCTGAGAGGATTCTGTTGGGTACAGTTGTTGTTGCTTACCCACCCCTCTTGACTGACACAGCTTTGGGACATCCCCACTTGTCTATGAAGGGCTGTGTCTGTCAGTGAACGTAAGAGAAAAAGGGATTTTATTGAGACTTACCGTAAAATCCTTTTCTCTGAGTTCGCTGACAGACGCAGCACCCGCCCCTCTGTGTTGCGTTTGTTCGGCTTGTTACGAACTGATATGCTAAGCAGAGCAGGGGGGTTATATGTGAGAGTGAGGACGGCCCCTGGAAGGGGTCAGCTTGCTTTTTTTCTATTTGTCTAGTCAACTCCTGGTAGGATGTGCATATAACCCCACTTGTCTATGAAGGGCTGCGTCTGTCAGTGAACTCAGAGAAAAGGATTTTAAGTAAGTTTTAATAAAATCCCTTTTTTTTTTTTTTTTTGTGGGGTGGGGGGGGGGCAGCATTTCATTCTTTGACCCAGGCAGCACAATGTCTTGGGCCGGCCCTGATTCGTCCTTTTAACACCACCATGTTTTGGAAGAATCTAGTGGTATTTTTAGCCATTTGACCTCTGGAAGGTTTTACCCCCTTCATGACCAGGCCATTTTTTGCTGTTCAGCTGTGTGAATGAATGATGTGGCCGTGTGGGAGGAGCCCCGCATGGCCGTGCTGATTTAAAAAAGTGACAGCTAGTTACGGGGACCTTCTCCACGTACTGCTGGGGGTTGGGGACAGCACATCGGCTGCAGCATTGGGACCTAAAAAAGGGATGGAACATGTAAGCTGTTCCCAAAGGTGAACTTATCGCTTAAATACTAGGACAGTTCATAGTGCCCCTAAATAACCCATTTTTGGAAAATAGACAGACAGATGCATTTAGTAAGAAGCACGGTGAGCTTTTGGAAGCTGTATTTTTTTGTCACAATTATTTTGAAAATGAAGAAATTCAATAAAATGTATCTTTTTTTTTTTTTTTTCACAAATTTTCACCAGTGCAGTACAGCGGCATCATATGACTGGTGTGGTGGTGATTAGGGACACTGACTGGTGACAGTATGTTAAAATAGAAATACATTTTTTTTATTCAACTTTTTTTTTTTTTTTTTTTTTTCATTTTCGAAAAAAAAAAATAAAATTAAAACTGTTCTTCTCTGGGGGGTGATCAAGGATTTGTAACGCAAACGTTTTCAGCTGTCATGAATGGGTTTGACCATTCATGACAACTGTGATCACTAGTGATCTGTGATTGGCTACAGCTTCTCACATAGTACAGAGGGCTGCGATTGGTCCAGGTACCATGTGATAGCTGTGGGCCAATCACAGCTTAGTCAACACAGCCTGATCACCAGGCTCCCGAGAATCAGGATCTGCTGTGTTGTGCGTGGGGGGCGGGCGTGGGTCGGTGCGCTCCACAACCCGGTGCAGGCGCATGATGTGCCTGCATGTGCTGACCTACTCCAATATATGTACTGTGGTGGGTCAGCAAGTGCTTAAGTTAGTGTACTAAGTAGAATATCGACCTAAACTATATGAAAGCGTGTTTTTTTTTTTGCAAACCATAGATGCAGCATAGAGTGGTCATACACCATCTAATCCCAGTCCAAAATAATCATTATCTACACTGGCTGGGCGAGGGTTTGTAGGGTTTCCCAAGGGCATGCTTGCATTGGAGGTTGCAGCTAAAATCATACAGAAAAATGTAATCCATGTCACTCATCAGGAATTTCTATGTCTGCGATACAGTATCAATTAGTTTCCAGCACTTCTGCTTAGCCTGCTCTGCAGAAATGTAAGTTTAGCTACCATGCTGGTGCAAGAGAGGCCCAATCAAAAACTTGCATCAGGGGCCATGTAAGAAGACAGGGAGTGACACAATCCACCAGACTCTACTTAGGACTGCAATATCCATTAAGCAGACTGACTCTTTAAATTCACAGGTCTCTGTGACCCAGTAACTACATTTTAAAGGTATTTTATCAGGCTTGACCATGACCTCTGCCACTAGGAGCTAATGTGTAACCATAACTTTATACACAGTCTAGACAGCCATGTTATGGTATAAACTAGTACAGTGTCATCAATTTGCAGAGTACCAGTTGCATAACTCAGTGTTCCCAGTGTGCCTAATCCATCAGTGAAATTTGAACCTGTTGTCATAAAATGCTTTCTTATAACCACCAGTAAAGCATGCTTTGGTATGTCACTGACAAGTGCTTTTGGGAAACGTGCATTGCTGTGTGACAGTTCTAACCGCTCTTTTCATGTTTTATTCCAGGAACGAAATTACAGTATTCATTTAAATCACACATCCTTATTAAAAGCCATTCTCCTCCACTGTGGTGTGCCAGAAGATAAGCTTATCCAGGTGTACAATATTCTTTATGATGCTATGGTAAGCGCTCATGGTTAACCATTGTTACTCAGCTTTATTCAATAGACTCTATTCACTTAACTATTACGATCATTATTTACTTTTCTTATCGCAGTGATTGCAAAATCTCAAAGTAGTCATTGTCATGGAAAATAACACGCCATTTATTCTCGTTTGTAAATTGGTGCTTTTTAACGCTAGTGCAAGTAGTCATTCTTCATCTGGTATTTCATAATCTGCACTCTCATGAGTTTTGATTCAGCACTGTTAAACTGTT
>BLSH010226118.1:156438-174427 GCA_018402905.1 Glandirana rugosa
TCCCCCCCCCCCCCCCCCCAGTGACAAATGAATTATATATGTGCATATTCATAAGCTGTACTGTTATAAATTATGTCTAATATGAAAAATCTTTTTTGTTATCCATAGTATCTACGTAGAATATATGTTGTACAGTATTCATGCATCCCTCTGCAATAGACTCCTGAGGAAGCGGCGGTATTCCATCAAATCTGCGAAACATGTCGGGTCTGCGGGGATCTGTATAAGTATTGATACAACTTGTGTACACTTATCACTGTATGAAAACACTCTAGAGCACCCCTCTTTTTGCTCTATTTTAATGTGTATTGTGATGTCATTGCTCCTACAGGAGTATCAATAAAGGTGCATTTATTTTAGAAACTTTCACTGTGTATGATTTCATACAGTACCATTAAAGTCCCAAAAAACTTTGACTTATGAGGGGGGTAGTTTTGGCCACTCTTCCCCCTTTTTCATAATTTTGTAGAAATACTCCGGACGAAGGTACTATATATATTTATATATTCTTTATATTGGAGGCACTTAAAACAATTTAGAAGCCAAACTTTTTTTATTTTTATTTTGGATAGAGTAGTGAATGTTTAAATTCCTCTATCATTGGATGTTTACCCATCTTCTCTTGCTTTCATGACCACAATAACATTTTGAATTACCCTTCACTTTCTGTCTCCGTGACAATGATCATCAGGAGTGCCATTGCTGCTCTGGTTGACTTATTGTCTTACTGATTTTTTACTTCAATCCTTTTCTAAGTCACTGACTCAGAACACATTTTGAGTATATGAAACCAGAACTACTGATCTGCATTCTAGTTCTAGGTTAGTGACCCACAAAATGTTGGAACAAGAGGATCAGCATGATAGCCAGGCAGTTAGCATTTCCAAAAGGTATCCAGCAATGGCAGCCTTCTTGTTTTTTCTCAGTAGAGAGTTCTTTTAAAGAGTAAATCTAATCAATCTGTAAAATCATATATTAATTTCCACAATAAACTTTAACCCCTATGCAGAGACAGTACGCAAATATGCAGCCTCTCGACGGGTGGGCCTTCGCACGAGAGGCTGCATATTTGCACACCAATTTGCAGACACAGCTGTGCCGAGAATGCTCGCCCTGCACGCTCTCGGTGCAGCTACCAGTGGCTAATGGAAAGCTCCTGATCGCTTCTTCCGATCGGGAGCGTTCTGATCATGTGACAGCCGATCGCATGATCATAAACCCCGCCTCCCAGTATTTGAGATCCCTTAAAGGGTCGGGAGGCGTAGACTCCAAGGCGTTAATTATTTCTAGCCTATTCCTATTAATCTGAACATAATCTTGAAGTTGGTAAACTTTGTGAAGATCCCCACATCTTTCTTTCTTAGAGTGATTGTAAAGCTTTGTGTTTCCTTAAATATCAATGTTATACTTACCTGCTCTGTGCAATGGTTTTGCACAGAGCAGCCCCGATCCTCCTCTTCTTGGGTCCCCCGCCATCTCTCTGGGCTGCAACCCCCCCACCTCTGCCCGAGTGCCCCAATAGCAAACTGCTTGCTATGGGGGCACTCGTGTGTGCTTGCGCCAAAGACACCTCTTTATGTCCAAAAGGCGCACAGATCAGAGCTCAGTCACTGGCCCCGATTGACAAACATGGGAGCCAGTGGCTCCTGCTACTGTATCTGAGGCAGTCAGGAGAGAGAGAGCCTCTGCTCTCGTGCAAATTGCTGTAACGAGATCAGGCATATATTTGGGGGGGCTGTGGGGGGAGCTGCATTGCATGTAGGAGGTTTTTTTAAACCTTAGTGCATAGAATGCAGTAAGGTAAAAAGCCTTTACAACCACTTTAAATCCTGTGACCAAGGCCGCCGATAAGAGGGTACCAACGGTCCTCCTGTAGGGGGCCCGGAGAGGAGAGAGAATCCGATGTGGGCAGAACAGGGAGAGGGATCAGTGCCTGCGGGGAAAACTACAGGAACAATTCCCCCCCCTCCACAGCATTGATCCCTGTCCTGCCCGCATCTGATTACCCCTGGTGTGTGTGTGTGTGTGGGGGGGGGGGTCCTGTCATGTAGACTCTGAGGGGCCCCATAATTTCTAACAGCAGCCCTGCCTGTAACGCATATTCACTATGCCCTGTGAGTAGATGTTGATGGGTCACAGAGCAGCTGGGAGGAGGAGTTACAGGTGGAGTAGTCAGTACAGGAATCATTGCTTGCAGGCAGCAAGGTACTGTGGGGACTATAGCCCATAGAAATTTAACGTTCACAGCAGAGAAGAAGATCCAAAGCATGCAAGGAATCCAGGAAGTGTAACTTTTCCCCGTAAATTGGGATTTCTCCTATCGTTCACTGACAGACGCAGCTCTCCATTACGTGTGGAGTTTTATGCTGGTCTCACTAGGAGATAACTAGGCAGGGAAAAGAAACAGCTGGCCCCTCCCATGGGGGCCGTCCTCTCTTCCCACATAAAACCCCCTCATAGCATAGCTCTTCAGTCTAAATGCCTAGTTTGCAAGGAGTTGACCTGGCTTCCCTTCAGGGGAATTGCGGTCCTGTTTGTGACCGTTTTTTATTCAATTTTCTTTTACTTTTATGTTTATTTGTCTTCTATCAAGCAATTGATCTGCTATCAAGAAGCCGGTCGGGGCATAGAGAGTCCATGGGCTCTGTACTTTCCCCGACCTGGCCGACTGATGCGAGCCAGTCCCGCCGTATGTGGACCCGCCGCATCGTGCCTGTTCCGTGCGGGCGGCCTGGGGTGATCCCCCCCTATGCCCAGCCCCGGATGCGATTCGGGAAGGGCGACTTCTGGCCTGCAGCATACCGCCCAAACGGGCGGAAGGTCTGCGACTGGGTGGCTATCCATGGCGTCGTCCGGAGTGGTGAGTGAGAGCTCCTTCCTTCCCGGGGCAGAAAGGGGGACCGGTAGGGGCGCGTGGAGCCCTGTTCACCCCCTGCACACCCCCCTTACCGCACCCGATCGTCTAGTGCCGTTCGGTCGTTTTTTGCCGCCATTTTGCAGCGGACCACCGCCATTTTGCCGTAGCCGCAGACATATTGGGCCTATGGGGCTTTCCCTCTAGCGCCCAGAGCGGCCATTTGCATTACTGCACGTTCCCTGCAGGTGTTTTTCGGCCTCTAGTGTTCAACGGCGGCCATATTGGAGTCCCTGCTCATGCAAAAAACGTGTCTACAGCTTTTTGCTTTCACTTTGGAACGGTGTGTGCTCCTGACGGCGCGGCTCTCTGACGATCCTCAGGGTTATGGCAGCAAACAGCAAGTATAGCTGGGCTCTCCTGTGGGTGCTGGTGGCGACGGGTGCAGTCCTCCTGGGTCCCCTGGTGCACTGTGGGGTGGTGGTGAGCGGCTGTGTGGGGGTGCCTTTAACTTTTTTCTATGCATCTGTGTTCCTAAGGGAGCTGAACATGCTAGGAGCGCAATTCTGGACCAGCTGTGGCGGTCTTTAGTGATTTTTCCCCAGGGAGGATGTCACCAACAGGCCCCCCAAGAAGCGTCCCCCCTCCTCCTTGCTTTTCAAGGGAGGATTTTTTGATCCGGAAGGTCCCTCGGACGGAGAAGAGGATCAGGGGACGGCAGCTGCGATTATAATTGGTATCTCGCTGCGATGCGATTGAGCCAGGATGGCGAATCGCTGATTTCTGCGCATGTGGTGTGGTCCTCCAGGCTTACCCATATGATCTTTTTCCTGATCGCCTTGTTTGTTGTAAATGGCAGCGTCCGCAGCATTCCTTTTAGTGCAGTGGAACTTGTGCCTGGCAGCATAATGCTTGCTGGCTCAGATCCTAAGCATGACCTGCCTGAGGTTTGCATGTCCATGTGCATGCGTGGGTTTCCTCCCGGTGCTCCGGTTTCCTCCCACACTCCAAGGGACTTGACGGTTCGCTGCTTGCTATCCCTTGAGGAAAGCTTTTTTTAAAAAAAAAAAAGAAATGGGATTCGCCTTGGTGTCCGCCTATGATCGCTTTAATAAGACAACGACCAGTCCTCTGGAAGGGGTTCCTGCATTCAAGGGCCCCGCTGCCAAAGACAGAGGCGCTGTTAAGGTCGCTTTTCCTGGTGACAGGCTCTGCTCTGCGGCCAGCCCTGACGTTCGCCATGGCGGCGCAATATCTGTCTGAGCTTATGATGGAGCTCCAGAATCTTCTGGACTGCGGCCGCCTGCTGAATACGCCGCAGAGGGCTAACTTTTTGCTCCGAGGTCTCAAGTACCTTGGTGATGCGGCCGTTGATTTACTGCCTATGTGTTCCAGGGTAGCGGTGTTGCTGTATCCTCAGACGGGTACTCTGGTTGCGTTTTTGGTCCGGTGACCATGCTTCCAGAAAAGGTCTCGTAGACCTTCCCCTTCAGAGTGGACGTCTATTCGGTCCACGGCTGGGTGAGATCATTAAAGATTTCACAGGAGGTAAGTGCCTTCCTCCCAGAGCCCCTGAGGCGTGAGTTTTCGCCGTAGACAGGGGCCCCCTACCTAGGGTCAGAAGAGTTTTTTTCGCACCCCGGGCGTAGCGGGTAAAGGGACCCGCTCCGGTAAGGTCGCTGGGTGGGGTGGGCTGGGTGGGCTGGGTGCCGGCAGTGGCAGCGCAAAACCAACAAGGCAGAGGACAAACATTCTCAGCCTGATGGGTTGCCTCCACCCGGCTTCGGGTGGGGGACGTTTCTGAGTTCAACACTCTGCCACCAGTCAGGTTCTTCCCTTCGACTTAGGGCTCCCGCAGGCACGCTGGAAGGCCCTCTTTGGGGCTGTACAAGCACTCGAACCAAGGGGTGATTGTGCCAGTGCCTCCAGCGAGAGGCTTCGAGGTTTTTTACTCACGTGGGGGGGGGGGGGGGCCCGGCCAGTACTGGACCTGAAGGCCCTGAACCGGTATGTTAGGGCGCAGAAAATCCGGATGGAATCTATCCACTCGGTTGTAGCCACCCTCCATCAGGGCGAATACCTGGCGTCTCTAGACATCAGGGATGTGTACCTCCCATGTACATATTTGTCCACGGCTTCAGCGTTCTTTCGCTTTGCAGTGGAGACCTCCATTTTCAATTTGTGGCACTCCCTTTCAATCTGTCTCAGACCTCGCATTTTTTCACAAAACTGGTGGCTCCGGTATGGCGTTACTGCGACAGAGAGGCATTGCGGTAGTAGACTACCTGGACGACCTGCTCCTGTGAGCGGAATCCGCCGCGTCTCGGCAAGAGAAGGTGAGGATCACAATGACCTCGCTGCAGGACTTCGGCTGGTTGCTGAACCTGCAGAAGTCGACTGTGTCTCTATCCCGTCGCCTGCAGTATCTGGGCCTGTTCCTGGACTCAGAGCAGGCAAAAGGTTTTTCCTTCCTCCAGCCAAGTTGCGGTCACTGCAGTCGGCAGTGAAAATTTTCCTGTCGCGCCGATGGTCTTCCTTACACGGGGGGATCCATCTGAGCTCCCAGACCAGGGCGTCTCTGACCTATGGTTCCGGGACTCAGCGTTGATTCCGGGGAAGTCGTTCCTGCCCCTTCAGTGGGTGATCATTACCAGGGATGATAGTCCTTTGGACTGGGGCGGGGTCCTGGGACAGCTGTCTGCCCTGGGCCGTTGGTCGACGCAAGAGGCTCGCCTCCCCATCAATGTCCTGGAGCTGAGAGCAATCAGATTGTGCTTTTTTCTCTGGATGAGATTGCAGGGTCGTCTGATTCAAATTCAGTCGGACGATGCCACAGCAGTGGCGTATGTGAACCATCAGGGTGGCACAAGGAGTCCAGCAGCTACGGCGGAGGCAGCTATGGTACTGCGTTGGGGGGAACGTCACGTTCCGGCAATCTCCGCCATTTACATTCCAGGTGTGGAGAAGTGGCAGGCGGACTTTCTCAGTCACCAGACGCTGGACCAGGGAGAGTGGTCTTTCCACCTGGAGGTGTTCAATCAAATTTGCCGCAGATTGGGGACGCCGGACGTGGATCTCATGGCGTCCCGGTTCAATCACAAGTAGGAAACCTTTGTGTCCAGAGCGAAGGATCCGTTGGCAGTGGCCACGGACGCTCTGGTGGCCCCCTGGGGCCGTTACTGCCTTCTGTACGCTTTCCCTCCAATAAAACTGCTTCCGCGATTGATACGCAGGATAGTGGCGGAGGGGATACCAATAATCCTGGTGGCTCCAGATTGGCCTCGGCGCACTTGATACGCTGACGTGGTGCAAATGGTGGCAGACGCCCCTTGGCAGCTCCCACTGCGAGACGATTTTCTGTCTCAGGGACCCATCTTGCACCCTGCTTTACCCTCGCCGGCTTTGACGGCTTGGCTATTGAGTCCCAGGTGCTAAGATATAGGGGAGTCGCCGACCCCGTGATCCCTACTTTGTTAAAAGCTCGCAAGTGTACTTCTCGCAAGATTTATCTCCGCACATGGAAGGCTTATATAGCTTGGTGCGAGGCGGAGGGTCATAACCCTCACTCTTATGTTGTGTCCAGGGTCCTGACTTTTTTTACAGCAGGGCCTGAACAAAAAACTGGCTTTGAGTACCCTCAAGGGCCACATATCGGCTCTGGCGATTCTCTTCAGAGATCTTTGGCTTCGCACTCGTTGATTCGTACCCTTGTACAGGGTGTGCG
This sequence comes from Glandirana rugosa, assembly GCA_018402905.1. Taxonomy (NCBI): domain Eukaryota; kingdom Metazoa; phylum Chordata; class Amphibia; order Anura; family Ranidae; genus Glandirana; species Glandirana rugosa. Next base: position 163,017 of record BLSH010226118.1, read on the forward strand.
ACACGGGGCGCCTCGGGTGAAGGCTCCGATGGCTCCGTGGTATCTGCATTTGGTGCTTTCTGTTCTTCAGAGACAGCCATATGAGAATATCAGGGAGATTTCCTTACAATTGCTGTCACAGAAGGTGGCCTTTTTAGTTGCCATCATTTCCGCCAGACGGGTGTCTGAATTAGCAGCACTATCGTGCAAGTCTCCCTACTTCATGCATAAGGATAATGCGGTCTTGCAACCCTCTCCTTCCTTCCTCCGAAGGTGTTCTCTTCCTTTCACATTAATGAAGATATTGTTCTTCCTTCATTGTGCCCTCGTCCATCGCACCCAAAGAAGTTTGAGTTGCATGCTTTGGACGTAGTGAGGGCCTTACGAGGGTACTTGGTTGCTACAGCTTTTTTTTCGAAAAGCTGATGCTTTGTTTGTGCTGCCAGAGGGTCCACGCAAAGGGTTGGTGGCCTCGTCGGCTACGATTTCTCGTTGGATTAGAAAAACCGTGACCCATGCGTATTCTGTTCGGGACAAGGTCCCCCTTTTCCGGTCACAGCTCATTCTACCCGGGCTGTTAGCACTTCCTGGGCTTTCAGACACCAGGCCTCGGTGTCATAGGTGTGCAAGGCGGCCAATTGAGCCTCGATTCACACTTTCACTAAGTTTTATAAAGTTGATATGTTTGCATCTTCGGATGCTGCTTTGGGCCACAAAGTTTTGCAGGCGGCAGCGTAGGCGCATCTGGCGCCTTCTTAGAGGTTCAGTTGGGTACTGTTAGTGTTTACCCACCCCTCTTTTTGACACAGCTTGGGGACATCCCCACACGTAATGGAGAGCTGCATCTGTCAGTGAAACGATAGGAGAAAAAGGGATTTTATTAAAACTTACCATAAAATCCTTTTCTCCGAGTTCACTGACAGACGCAGCACCCACCCCTCTGTGCTCTGTTTTGGTACGGCTTGTGTATGAACTGAAGAGCTATGCTATGAGGGGGTTTTATGTGGGAAGAGAGGATGGCCCCCATGGGAGGGGCCAGCTTTTTCTTTTCCCTGCCTAGTTAACTCCTAGTGAGACCAGCATAAAACCCCACACGTAATGGAGAGCTGCATCTGTCAGTGAACTCGGAGAAAAGGATTTTACGGTAAGTTTTAATAAAATCCCTTTTTTTAAGGCAGGCCGAATACTTGAGACATATGTAAATTAAAAAATACAAATTTATTTATACATTAAGATCACAATAACGGGAGTGGACATCACATTCCGTATGCAGATAAAAACAAGGTATATACGAGTATTAATAATTGATGTGTAGACTTCTCAGAGCCTGACGCGTTTCAGGATACTCCTTTCTTCAGGGGCAGTAGTAGAGAAGTATATTCTACAATGTAATACAAATACAAATGTTTTAGACATATCTTGAAGAACCGAATGAACACAGGAAACACCATTAGGACATGTCAAAAAGGTACCTTGAGGGAACATCAAAATATTATTCGTATATATATATCACATCAACCTCACATGACAGGATTGGTTGAAGCCAAACCAAGAAATGGTGGCCACCAGGGATGCCGCTGCCGCAACTCCGCCCCCCCAGTCACCACTGAACCTCCAAAATGAAGCCGCACCAGATGCCAAGGAATCCTGGCTAGGGCTAGCTATAGTCAGATGGCTGTCGGGATAACCAGAGTGTATATAAAGGAAAAGAAAAGGGTCAAGAATGAATGTATATGGAAGATATTGACATTCCTCTTTCTATGCGCTGAAGACAAAACCCACTCCTCAACATAATAATGGGGGGTGGCGATTTCAATTTGAATTGTAAATATAATCATGTATTAGAGTCTGAGAGTAATAGAGAGTATGATACCCTCAGACATAAATCAAGCATATACCGCAGGAGGCCTCCTATGGGACTCTCCAATATATGTTGCCAGGTATCTCCTAAGCGTCCAACCATCACAAAGAAGGGATAACACATATCTCCAACTAGACCAGTGCATCTGAAGATGAACTTGGAACCTGCCTTCCCCAACAGGGTAGTGCGAATTCGGTAACAAAAGTGTTGCATCTGTATGCATGCATGTCAAAAGGCTATATATTATACCCGCTTGCTGAGAAATAACTAGCAAAGGCGGGTGTAAACCAAGAAACTGCAAATGGAGAATCATCATAATGTCCACATTTTCATGTGTACCAAAATGCGGCTAATTTGCTATTCACTAAATGTCCTGAGATAAAAAGCATACCTCACAAGTGAAGGAAGGCAGGTGGTATGAAATGCTAGGAGTGAAAGGATCGCAAATTACCTTCTCAAGGCGGCAGAGCGTCTCCGGTTTGGCGTGGTTCCGAATGGCGGTGCATTCAAACATTCGGGCCAGAGCCATTATATAAGACGCCGGCGCCTATGCATTGGAGCAGCCGGCATGGTGATCTCACAAAACGTGTCATGTGACACGTTGCCCGGCATTGGACTTCTAAATGGTGGGCGGAACTGTGAATTAGGCAGCTGAAATCGGCGAGGGGAGGCTCCTGAAGGGGGAGTGCACGGCCCCACCGCATGTGACCACCCAATGAGGCCATGCACGCCCACTCCACCGACGCACAAAGCGGCAACGAAGCGGAAGGGAGGAGGGGCCGCAACAAGGACCACATCCCCATCCCGCAAATCGCCGTTGGACTGCCCCCCAGCAAACCACAAAGGGACCTGGGGGCTTTGTGCGCCGGGTGGGGGCCGGAAGGGCACAGAAGGAGCAGGAGCAAAACCACCATGGTGTGGCTTAATGGCACGTATCCCAAAAGCTGATGGGAATCAGCCATAGGGATGGTAGTGAGTTGATGAAAAAAAATAAAACTTTTTTTACATTTTTTTTTCTTAAATAAAATAATAATAATAATAAAAATAATTTAAAAAAAAAGCACCCCACACATACACGCAAATGTGCATGTAGGTTCTGCACGCATATGTAAATAGTAATTGCACCACACATATGAAGTATCCCTGTGAATGTCTTATTGGGAGCAATAATTCTAGGATTGTAATTCATGATTAACTGTAAACTGATAAACTGTAAAGGCTTTTAAAGCATCACTTACAGGCAATTTTAGATACTGTAGTTTATTGCTATTACACAGATGTGCGTACAGAACGCGCCTTTTCTGCACTGCGTTCTGGTGTGAACAGGCCCTAAATGAGAACTAGGTCTCCTCTTTTAATAAAATTACAGCTGTAATCCGATATTCTCTAAATTATGTTGCTTAAATAAATTAACTCTTCACTGGATAGCTTATAGATTTTCATAAGAAGTGCTTAGTAATTAGTACCAAAAAACAAACCTGGGAAATAAATTTACTTTTTGGGTTATGTAAGTCTGTGTATTAATAGGAGTATCGTACATGTTTTTAATTTTGCACATAGTTCCTTTTTAAGCATATTTTATTTTCACAATTTGACAGTTTTTTTTCAGTTGAGAGTCTGTCTTTGGAATATGAATAAATTGCAGGCAGTTTTCCCAGTAAGGCCCCATTTGTATTGTGGCATGTATTAACGCGGGTCAATGCGGCCCACCACAATGCACGTCATATGGCTTGTAGTGCAGTGCATTGTGTGTTGCATATTTCCACAAAGCACAAGTGTGAATAGGCCTTAATGGTTTATTGTATCCTGTGACATACGTACCTCACCTAGCTCTTTCCCTTAGGCCCCTTTTACACTTGTGTGACTTGTCCTGTGACTTTAGACTGCAAAGTCGCATGACAAGTCATACCCCATGATTTCCAATTAGTACCATTCATATCTGTGCAACTTGAAGTCGCAGCAAATTCAAAGTAGCCCCTGCACTACTTTGGTACAACTTTGATGCAGCTTGAGGTCCATAAATCTCAAGATTACACAAGCATAGTTTCAAGTCGCGGAAAAATTACTACTAGGCACTGTGGGACCATTAAAACATTTTACCAAAGCAGCAGCAATATGGTCTTTGTTAAGGTTGGTGGCTTATTGCAAATGACCAGCATCTTGTGATATGCAGGTTTTGGAAAGCATAGAAAAATGATCGTGGAAAATAAGTAAAAAAATAAGTGTATAAAAATACTTAAAATGTGTATAAAAGTGGAGCTTTCCTATAACCTATGAAAGCTTTTTTTCTTTTTTTTTTTATCTAAAGCAAATCATTATTCAGATAGCATAATGGTATATTACATTTTTACCACCAGCTGAAATTTATGTAAAAATAATTGCTACACTCATTTAGTTATGTTCTGCTCCTCCAACATTTGTGTCTGCTTTTTTTAGGTGGTGGTAAATTTTGGCCTGGTGTATAAGATGCAACAGCACAGTGGGATTGTATTTCAATTTGTGGCATTCATCAAACGCCGGCAGAGGACCATCCCTGAAATCCTGGCAGCTGGGGGGAGATATGACCATCTGGTACGTGTTGTGTAATGGAGAGTTGCGGGGGGACTGGGCAGTGAGTACAGCTGGTGAGCAAATAATCCCTTGTCTTTACAAGGTGACACGGAGCACATCAGAAGAACATGTGCTTATTATCATGTGTTTACTCTTCATTGACTTGACAGCTATGCAGGCCAGTGTTTAGGAAAAGAGCAACAGTGTCATTTATTGAACACAGCTGAACACGCATCCTTGCTGGCTTTTATTTGCATAAATAGAAATATTTGCATAATTTCCATAATATAAATCATTAGCAGCATTCCCAAATTCCATTAGAGACAGAAAAAAACACTTGGTGAAGGTAACCCTTCTCCATTCTTTCCATAGCTTAAAATAAATGAATCCGTTTCCCCTTTGTGCAGATTTTCAGGAAACATGTAAAGTGTGGTGTCAACTTCCTCCTTCTGTTGGCTGCTGCAACCTAAAATAATCTAGATATCATAACTTTTATTTAAACTCCATAATTCCCCTGTGTGGATAAGAAGATAGGCTCATTATTTAGGGACCTTATCTGGAAGAAGGGTCAGACCAGCATTTGGCGCAGCTTCCTAAAGATATAGGTGGTTTAGCCGTTCCCCACCCTTGAAGCCATTACTGTGCTGCTTAATTATGAATACGTCAGCAGGTGGCCCCGCCTCATGCCAATATAAGCCATTCTGCTGCACGGACCCGGCATTCGTGGGAGAGAGCGACAAGTCAACATGGGAAGGAGAGAAGAGGGAGAAGACAGCGGCAAAAGAGCAGAAGACTGAGCAGAAGAAAGAAGGCCCCCCGCAAAAGAGCAGAAGAAAGAAGAGTCGGAGAGGGGAGAAGATGCCGGAGCTGATTTAATAAACTTTTAAAAAGCTGTGTAGTGTGTTTTTTTGACCATTTTTTTTTTAGGTAGGTAAATGGGTAGGGGTACACTGTACCCCATACTCATTCACATAGGGTGGGGGGGCCGGGATCTGGGGGCTCCCTTGTTAAAGGGGGCTTCCAGATTCCGATAAGCCCCCTCCCACAGACAATGACAACCAACGGCCAGGGTTGTCGGGAAGAGGCCCTTGTCCTCTTCAACATGGGGATAAGGTACTTTGGGGTGGGGTGCGCAGAGCCCCCCCCCCCCCCTGCCCCAAAGCACCCATACTCCCCATGTTGAGGGCATGCAGCCTGGTATGGTCCAGGAGGAGAGGGGAGGCGTTCTCTCGTCCCCACCCCCTTTCCTGGCCTGCCAGGCTGCGTGCTTGGATAAGGATCTGATACGGATTTTGGGGGGACCCTACGCAGTTGGTTCTGTGTGGGAGTCTCCCTTAAAATCCATACCAGACCAAAGGGTCTGGTACCTCTTGGGGGTGGGGGGAACCCCAAAACCCCACACAATTTTTTTTTTTCATTTTTTGCGGGGTTCCCCTTCAAGATCCTAAGCACACAAGTCGCACCGCAAGTCGGATCATCATGATCCGACTTCTGGTGCGACTTCTATTCAAATCAATGGGCTCCCATAGGGAACCATTGATTTTGAATAGAGGCAGAGAAACACCGCTGAAAGCTAGCGTGGAAAAACGTGCATTGACGTCAATGCATAGCGCTGATAAAATCGCGTTTACCGACGTTACAGCTCGTTTTTTAAAAAAAGCCTGTGTGTATGAGGCCTGAATGTCAGCTCACCCCCTCTATTATCCATCAACCTTTAACCCCCCCCCCGCCCTAAAAAAAGTGACGTGTACTAGATCTTTGTGGTGGACTTTGAGCTCCTCTTTGTGATTGCTGTGATCAAATTGGGCCTCTGGAAAATATGCATGACCACTTTGATCGCTCTCCAATGGGCAGCACTTTCTGTTTTAATGGTTTGGTAAAGGGTTAGACACGTTTCCAGTTGTGGAAAGTCTGATAGTTCAGGAAATTCACAGCTGTTGTATGGCCAGATTTGAGCGATGCTTGACTTTGTACTGGAGTGTACAATTACTGCAACTTCTAAAATGCTTATATTGTCGTCATTTAGATTTCCCAATTTCGAGGGCCTCAGACTGGATCGGCCATTCTACCCTGCGCGGTTGGTGTTAGTATTGCTATAGACAAGATCTCGGCTGCTCTGTCCAATGCTGAGGAAAATGTAAGTCTGACTAATTCACAATATTGTAACTTTTTTTTTTTTCTTATTCTGTGGACATCTTACTGTTTAAATTGCTAAAAGTATCTTATAAAAGCGTATTACAGTTTCTAATTGACTAATTTCATGTGTGTACAATTCTTTTTCTTCATCCTAGGTCAGCAGTTGTGACTTGCTTGTTGTAAGCGCTGGGCAGATGTCTGTAAGCAGGGCAACTGGCATCATTCAGAAGCTTTGGGCAGCGGGCATTACAGCTGAGATAATGTATGACTGGTCAGAGGTAAGTATAATGTCTGCATTCACTTCCTGTAGATAACTGAGAACAAGAGATTTTGCCATAAAATATAATATTACTGCTAGTTCATTACCATGTAAACTAGTAGGAAAAAAGATGCAGTGTATATATTATTGATAAACAGCTTGGCTGACTAATACTAACCACACACACACACACACACACACACACACACCACCAATCATATAGGCTCTTGGCCTGAAGGAGCTCACCACCTAATGTTCCTACTAAATTCATGCATGCATGTTTCTTTATTACAAGAGGAAAGAGGAGCATGTGGAGGAAACCTGTGCAAACATGAGAACTACAGTGCTGGGCTTTGGGTGGGAATTAAACCCAACTAGCTACAATCTTGGCATTGTTTTGCCTTGTCTTGTTATATCACCTCATTATGTAAAAATATGATTTCTTTGTACATATAAAACACTGTCTGCCAATTAAATATTATTGAATTATGTAAAATGTGCTTCTGTTTCCAGCGGCGTTCATATGGAATTTAAGATGCATACAAAGACATGGGAACAGTAGTTAATGACAATAATGCTGTAGTATGTATTTACTTGTAGAGTGTACTTTTATTATATAATGGTTAATGAAAGTGTGTGGTCTGTGGAGTGATGGTGGTGGAGCAGTGTGACTAGCTGTAGACTTGAAGGAAGATCTCACTTTTCTTGAACATGTTCTCTTGTTTTGGCTGAAGTGCATATTTGTGGATTGTGTGGACAACCTCAGGGTCGGCGAATGTGTCTGCAGATGTTGCGGTGTGTCTTGAGTTAAAAAAACCTTTATAAATCCAATCGGGATCTGATATGTCCTATGAAGGCATTCAGATTCTGCTCATTCTGCAGATTTACTGCAGAATTTTATGCTTTGGTAGGAAGTTTTCTATTCTTTGACAAGGTTCTCACAATGATCTTCACTTTTACTTGGTTCCTAAAAATGTGTTTCTGTCTTAGTCACAGGATGAGCTGCAGGAGCATTGCAGGATATCTGGAATCACACATGCTGCCATAGTCTCAGATAAAGAAGGAAATCATGTCAAGGTAAATCGTAGGAATGTGTAAAAATCACAACCCACAACTGGGTTCTCACCAATCTTTCAAGAATGAGAACTAAAACACAAAAGATCAAGGAAGGCCCTCATATGGACAAGTCTTTGCTGATAAGCCTACCTTACATTTCTGATTCGTAATGTTCTCTGCAGTCCTGTGCATTCTGTCCTCTTTTGTGTTTTTAGATGTGTAAAAATCATTGAAGGTCTTGGCATTAAAGGATGGTGTTGACACAAATGACATTTTAGGTGAATAATAATTTCTACTGTGCCTAACTTACAACATATATGGTAAAGTGTAAATGTACCCAGTGGCGGCTGGAGAAGTTTTAGGATGGGGGGGTGCCAGGCCCTGCCCTTCCTTTTTGACCCCTCCTACTTCTAATAAGCCCCACCCCTTATAGAATCCACTCACTCCGTCCCCTGTATTCCACATATTGTGTAGGGAGTATACAGCTCAGCATCACAGGATACAGTATGCAGCCAGTAACACAGGTGGGGGCAAATTGCAGCCAATATCACAGGTGGGTGTAAATTGCAGGCTATATCACAGGTGGGGGTAAATTTCAGCCAGTAACACAGGTGGGATACATTGCAGCCAGTATCACAGGTGGGGGCACTTTGCCGCCAATACCACAGGTGGGGGCACTTTGCCGCCAATACCACAGGTGGGGGCACTTTACAGCCAGTATCACAGATGGGGGCACTTTGCAGCCAGTATCACAGGTGGGGTACATTTCAGAGACACCCCCCCCCCCCCCGAAGTCGGGACATGTCCCGCACTTACCCCATCCAATAGGCAGGCAGGAGTGTTGCAGAGTTTGGCATACAGACAAGCGGGCTGTCAGTCTGCAGAGATTGACATGCGGAGAGCGGCTGTCCCCATCAGCTCGTTGGTCACAGGTCAGGATCTCTGTGGGAGCAAGAGTTACGTCCGCCGCCACAGTGATCCGCCACCGCATCCAGTCACACTTAGCCACAGGCTCAGGGCAGCCAATCAGACTATGTGTGTGCACCTGTTCTGCGTACACACATAGTCTTTAATGGCTGACCAATAGGCTCATTATTTGGCTGTCAGGTGACAGCCAAAGAGCCGGGAAAAAAAAAAAGATAGTCAATGTACCAGCGCCTCCTGCAGGGAGGCCGGGCTGACTTTTTTTTTTTTCTTTTTTAGCCAGCGGGGAGGCGGAGCCCCTTATACACCAGCCACCACTGAATGTAACTTTAGGGTATACTAACCCCTTCCTTGGAATTTGTGAGCCCTCATAGAGTTGTATAGTGCTCTCTTCTGTTGTCTCCCCTCTGTCACTAAACAGTATCTACCCCAAGGACCCACTTGATCAAAAATAATATTTTCATGATCTTAAACATGAAAAGGAACTGATTGCTATAGTGCATATTATTTATTCAAAACCCATTCTTGCAAGTATTGCACTTACTAAAGGGCAGGTTTGCGAGTCCTGCAAAATGACAGAGGAGCCGAGTCAAAGGAGGAAGAGCTGGAGTCCCATTGTGTCAGCACATATATGTATTGGCTATGATGGGCTGTAGCCATTATGGTAACATTGAATCCCAGTATCTACATGAAAGGATATAGCACAATTGCGACTGCGTGGCTTCACTTACTCCTTTTCTTAATGTTGGGAAACAAGCTTCCTTCTGCATTTTGCCAACCAGGTTGTTATATCTCCCCATCCCAGGCAGTCCTTTAGTGGTGTCTGCTTCAGTTACTTCTGTACTGCAGAGACTGCCTAATTGTTGTTGAAAGAAAACAAAAAGTCCTAGGTATGTGCAAGGATTATGTAATAGCGTTGGACTAGTTCCTCTATGAAGTTTGGGAAATGTAAACCAGATACAAAGAAAATTTGTTTCTGGAATGATTCATTTATAGCAGCTGTCCTCATAAAAGCCACTTTAAATACGCATCATTATTAATCCACCCACTTTGTTTCTGTTTGAACAGCTGAAGGCGTTTGAAAAGGAAAGGCAGAGTGAGAAGAGAATTTTGGAGTCAGATCTGGTAGATTATCTTTTGCAAAAGCTGAGAATCAAAGTGCTGGATGAGAGAAATAACAGGTGTGATAAATATTGTTCTCCATTTCAGGAAATAAAGATATGGGAAGCCGGTGAAGGGAGGCTGTTATCTATAACAATATGTAAGATTTTCTTCTCTCTAAGAGAAAGATGAAACCTGATGGGCTGCAGTGAAAATAGCTTCAGTCAGGTTTCATCTTCTTTGCTCTTGGAAATAAGACTAATAAGTTTGGTTGAAATAGGCAACATCTCCAATGTAACTACACTGATCCCTACGAGAACTACTGGCTCCTGATGTTTGTCCATCAGATCACCCTCAAATGATGTACAGCGGATTGAATCCCCAGTCATTTTTTGGCCTTTTGTGGCAACAGTTGAACCTGCCATGGTTGGTATGAAGGTCCTCACTCAGCTAATCTGAGAGGCACCTCGGGTCTGCTTACTTGAACCAGGCCAGTAACTTAAAAAGTATTGAAGTTATTGGATCAGCGTGATAGTTTGGCAACTAGCATTTTTGGGGTTACAACTTCTGTAAAAATATCTACTTTTTAGGGCTTCAACGAAAACTCTAATATATCTTTATAGAAAACAATCATGAAAAAGAGAAAACTAAACCCGGGCAAGTGTGTTGCACAAAGTTCCCAAATCCATGTGGATTCATATTGTATGATTTTTTTTTTTTTATCACATTCATCTTTTGGATGTCATCAGGGACCACCGTCTACACCACCCAAATCTTCAATCCCATCGATTTTAAGCCTCTTGCACACTGCTGCTGTTAAACTGATATTTTTGTGAGTTTAGGTGTCTTTTTTTATTTATTTTTTTTTCCTGCCCTTGAACTCCCCTCTGTTGTTCTATGTGTCCATGCACACATAGATGTTTTTAGCAGCTTAGTAGCAGGGGAGTTTAGTGGATGTTTTCTGAATGCCCTAAAATCACATTCAGGAGATGGAATTTTGACCACAAAAAACGCTGAAAACTGTTAAATGTGCATAAACGCTCATAAACACTAGACACGTTTAGCACTTCTATGTTTGTTTATTTCAATGGTCAGATTAAAATTCTGGCCAATGAAACAAACTCTCTAACTCCAAACACAGCTAAACTCTGAAATAATGCAGCTTAGGTGAGTTTATAACACTGATTTTCTCCTGCCAGGATAAACAGCTTTTACAAGAAACCAGTGTGCATGAGGCGTTACCATCATGTTTCAAGAAAAGATGTCTAGCCAGTTTTGACATGAAATTACAGTTGTGCTCATAAGTTTACATACCCTGGTAGAATTTATGATTTCTTGGCCATTTTTCAGAGAATATGAATGATAACACAAAAACATTTCTTTCACTCAAGGTTCGTGTTTGGCTGAAGCCATTTATTATCAATCAACTGTGTTTACACTTTCTAAATCATAATGACAACAGAAACTACCCAAATGACCCTGATCAAAAGTTTACATACCCTGGTGATTTTGGCCTGATGACATGCACACAAGTTGACACAAAGG
>BLSH010226118.1:174513-207375 GCA_018402905.1 Glandirana rugosa
GGAGGTACAAAGTGTCACCCTTACCAAATGGAAAGTAGTATCCGGAACAACTGAGGAAAGGTTTACATCGTAAATACCAACACCGGTTTTTAAAGTTAAAACCAGAGGAGTGAGGTTTACTGACACGGTCCAAACTCCGACCAGAGACACGACAAACCGTATAACATTCACCCTATGAAACACCGTAAACGCATCATTATCGAAAAAAGACCCCTGAGTTGCTAGGTCGGGTAGAAAGAAGTTCACGGAGGAATAACACGTAGAACTTTGTCGATGTTGGTGTACAAAGTCTCTCAGGACATAGAAGTGGAAAATGAGGGGTTCTGTTGAAACCAAACCACGGTCAGGCAGACCAACTGAGGTTTCAGCCACAACTGCCAGGCAAATTGTTTGGAATGCAAAGAAAAAGCCACAAAAAACTTCAGGGGAAATACAGGACTCTCTGAAACATGTGGTTGTAGCTGTTTCAAGATGCACAATAAGGAGGCACTTGAAGAAAGATGGGCTGGATCGTTGAGTCCCCAGAAAAAAGCTATTACTACGCAAATGCCACAAAGTATCCCACTTACAATATGCCAAACAGCACAGAGACCAGCCTCAAACCTGGCACAGTCATTTGGAGTGAGGAGACCAAAATTGAAATTTTTGGCCACAACCATAAATGCTACATTTGGAAAGGAGTCAACAAGGCCTATGATGAAAGGTAAACCATTCCCACTGTGAAACATGGAGGTGGATCACTGATGTTTTGGGGATGTGTGAGCTACAAAGGCACAGGAAATTTGGTCAAAATTGATGGCAAGATAAATGCAGTATGTTATCAAAAAATACTGGTGGAACGTTTGCATTCATCAGCCAGGAAGCTGCGCATGGGACGTACTTGGACATTCCAACATGACGATGATCCAAAACACAAGGCCAAGTCGACCTGTCATTGGCTACAGCAGAATAAAGTCAAGGTTCTGGAGTGGTTATCTCAGTCTCCTGACCTTAATATCATTGAGCCTCTCTAGGGAGATCTCAAATGTGCAGTTCATGCAAGACAGCCCAAGAATTTCCAGGAACTGGAGGTTTTTTGCCAAGAGGAATGGGCAGCTTTACCATCTGAGAAGATAAAGAGCCTCATCCACAAATACCACAAAAGACTTCAAGCTGTCATTGATGTGAAAAGGGGCAATACACTGTATTAAGAACTGGGGTATGTAAACTTTTGATCAGGGTCATTTGGGTAGTTATCATTATGATTTAAAAAGAGTAAACACAGTTGATTGATAATAAATGGTTTCAGCCAAATGCTAATCGTGAGTGAAAGAAATGTTTTTGTGTTGTTATTCATATTCTCTAAAATGGCCAAGAAATCATAAATTCTGCCAAGGCATGTAAACTTATGAGCACAACTGTATATGCTTGTACTGTAGATCATAGATATGGTCGTGAAGTCTTTTCCTGACCGTGCAATGGGTCTTCCCAACATAGAAAGCCCTGCACGCACAGGTTAGGATTTAGACCATATTCATAATATCACAAGTAACATTCCCAAAACATATGAGCTGCTGTTATGTGGAGAAAGTCAAAGCATTACCCTCTAATACAAAAGGACAGTAATCACACTTTCCACATTTGATTACCAAACTGTAACCTGCCCCATTTCTCATTCGTCCTTTTTAGAAAAAAAAAAACATTCCTTTAGCGGTTTGTCATCAGTCGACAAATGGGAACATCTTCAGAAGAAGTAGTGTACTTTATGCAAAGACGTGCCTGATTATCCTGAACCTGTTGCCAACCATATAACAGGCCCTCCCTGCTTCTTTCTTTGGCCCTTATACAGACTTTAGACAACCATTTACATTTGTACCCCTTCCTCAAAAATATCTCTTTAAGGGTAGAAGCTGTCTGTTAAAAATCATCAGGTAAGGTACAATTTATTTCAGCTCTTAAAAACTGGCCCACTGGGATCTCCTTAATTAGGGGCCTTGGGAGGAAGCTATCAGCCCTCAAGAGATTATTTGAGGATGTCGATTTTTATGGGAAGGGAACCATTTCCCGTATTTTGAATCACAAGGTCCAAAAATGTACCAGGCCTAGCACCACAAGTAAACTTCAGGTTGAACTCCATTTGTCCCAGTAAATCCACAAACATCCAAACTTCCTGTGGCATACTGTACCTTGTAATTCCACTACAGGAAAAGTCTAAACCTGTGAAGAAGGGGTGGCGGGAATGGAAGAAATGAATAATATTATAGCATAGAGTGTAATATTTTTTAATCTAGGGCAGCTTTATGCCATAGGGCCCCTTTTATTAGGGGTCTTTCAAGACCCCTAAGCAGGCATGAGAGAGTTTTCTTTATAAAACATTATAAAAACCACAATTTTGTGAGATTCATGCAGTGTTTGTGAACCATTATTAAGAAGTTTTGTTCTTTGTATTTAGAGAAGTGTTGGACACCCTGTCTGGTCAGAACGTAAAGGGCTCTTTCTCCAGCTCACAGAGTAAGTACAGAATCACTGCTGCTTAGACACGGCTTGCTTTTATTGTGATATAGGCTTGCCTCTCTACAATAATGTAAACTGAATGGATGTTAAATGAAGGCTCCTGACAGCGGTCTCACATCAGTGACAATAGCTCTCTGTTCAGGCCAATTGAATACAAATCTGATTTGAGATACGGTAGTGTCATTTGTGGATTGTTTATTGTACTAACCCATGTGACCTTGGTTATGTGCTGCACTTCAACACAGGAAGTGTAGAACTGGGAGAGGGAATAGAGCAGCCTTTCTCAACCTTTTCAACACCGAGGAACCCTTGAAATAACCCTGATAAAAGTTAAAAATCTACAACTCATAATACATTAGTGTGATGGTCAATGGGAAGAATGCTCCTTACACTTGTGGTCATTGGAAACAATTACCCCTTAGAGATAGCTAAAAAGATCAATGATGTCATTAGGAATTTATCTGAGAGGTAGAAATTGACCATTGCTCGTGGAACCTCTAGCAACCTCTGGAGGAACCCTAGGTTTCCACGGAACCCTGGTTGAGAAACCATGGAATACAGTATGAAGGAAGTACAAAGGGTATGTGGTATAGTTTCAAATCCTCCTTACATGCATCATGTCCCATATTGTGTGTCAGCTTCTTCTTGTAGTCACAAAAAAGGCTCAATTTAACTATTTTACTCTGGCATCTGGAACACAAGGTGTAACCTACCCACAGACATGATGAAAGAGTCACTTCATCATACATTAGGCCATCTGGATTAGCATGCTTATGTCTGGGTGCAGTCTTGGAATGATTAGACAGGCCAACTGCAATTGACCTTGTTCCAGCTGCAATAAGCAACACAGCAGGGAACCCCTTTAACCTTCATAAACGTACAAATTTATGAAGTGCACTTGAACCTAGGGGTGTATAGATTGACTGATTAAGATAGTTCAACTGGGTTTTAATTTCACTAATGTATTACTGTAATGCAGTCAGGCTTCATATAGAGTAATGAGATTGTTTCTCTTTTACTTTTCTTTTTAAATTAAAAGTTGCAGCAAAGGTTAAAATAACTTGTGTTGGTATAGAGGACAGTCAAACCACTTCACACACACTACGCAGCTCCCTGAATCTTCAGCAAATCACAAAATCCTGAACACTGCTCCAATAAACAGTATTGCTCAGAGAGCCAAAACAATGTTGAATAGAGTAGTTAGGGAGGGCAAGTTTAAAATAAAAGAGAAGCATATTTATTACTGTATTTGTAGCCTGACTCCATAACTTTTTTAAATTGAGGGTTCATTTGTGCTTTATAGAAAACTTATTAAAGAAATCTGGAGGCTGCCATTGTTGATCTCTCATTCTTTAAAGTGGTTGTTACCAGGCCTGTACTGGCCATCGGGACTACAGAGTTTCCCGGTGGGTCGATGGCTCAGTGGGCCGGTCAGAGTGACAGCGGAGTGGAGGTGAGCTGGCGGGGACTCCCATACCGCTGTGTATCTGTTTAAAAAGAAAACATCTCTGGGCCCCCTGTGTTCAGCGGGGGCAGTGGGACAGTGCGCGGACTATTTTTTTATTTTCGGCTTATGGCGGATTAAACCGCAGCAGCGGTGTGAAGGCCGGTACTATATCATTACACTGGAGCTGGCCAGGAGCGATGCTGCGGATTAATCCGCCTAAAACTGAAAGTAATGAAATAGTCCATGCTCTGTCCCCCTGCCCCAGCTAAACACAGGGGGCGAAGTTTTCTTTTTAAACATCTGCTCAGTGGGTGATTATTTTATTGCTGGACAGGGTTATGGGATTTTCCGCTCGCTCACCTCGCCCCCAGGCTCCCAGCTCCAGTCTCCAAAGGACCAACTGCAGCAGCCGGGACCTACTTAGAAGAACTGCCCAGAACAGGTACTGGGGTCTAAGGGGGACTAACATTGATGGGCACTGGTGAGGCTGCATTAATGGACACTGATCCGGCTGCATTAATGGGCACTGGTGAGGCTGCGCTGATGGGCACTGAGCAGGCTGTGTTAATGGGCACTGGTGTGGCTGCATTAATGGGCACTGGTGTGGCTGCATTAATGGGCACTGGTGTGACTGCATGAATGGGCACTGGTGTGGCTGCGCTGATGGGAACTGGTGAGGCTGCATTAATGGGCACTGGAGTGGCTGCGCTGATGGGCACTGATCAGGCTGGGTTAATGGGCACTGGTGAGGCTGCATTAAAGGGCACTGGTGTGGCTGCATCGATGGGCACTGGTGAGGCTACATTGATGGGCACTGGTGAGGCTGCATTGATGGGTACTGGTGAGGCTGCATTGATGGGTACTGGTGAGGCTGCATTGATGGGCACTGGTGAGGCTGCATTGATGGGCACTGGTGTGACTGCATTAATGGGCACTGGTGTGACTGCATTAATGGGCACTGGTGTGGCTGCGCTGATGGGAACTGGTGAGGCTGCATTAATGGGCACTGGTGTGGCTGCGCTGATGGGCACTGGTGAGGCTGCATTGATGGGCACTGGTGAGGCTTCATTAATGGGCACTGGTGAGGCTTCATTAACCACTTAACAACCGCCCTATAGACAAAAGACGTCTACAGGGTGGTTGCTTAATTCTGGGAGGGCGTCTATGGACATCCTCCCATGAACGTGCTTCCCGCGCGCCCCCTGGGGCGCGCACATGGGAACATCCATGACCGGCAGGTCCAGGGGACCCGGCGCATCACGGATTGCGGTGAACGGCCGCTGTGAGCGATCACATGTAAACAAGCCGGCGGAAGTGCTGGCTTTTCTCTCCCCTCTCCGTACCGATCGGTGCATTGTGAGAGGAGAGAAGGGGGAGAGAGGACCTGCTGCAGCGCTGTGGGCAATGTGTAGTGCCCACAGCGCTGCTAAGTCGCAGTAGGGGACAGGCTGCATCCCCCATCATCCATCCACCACCCACCCAGCCATACTCACCCACCCAGCCATCCTCACCCCACCCAAACTCACCCACCCAGCCATCCTCACCCAATCCATACTCACCCACCCAGCCATCCTCACCCCATCCATGCTCACCCATCCAGCCATGCATGCCCATCCACCCATCCATGCTTACCCATCCAGCCATGCATGCTCATCCACCCAGTCATGCTCACCCAGCCATCCATGCTCACCCAGCCATCCATCCATGCTCACCCACCCAGCCGTGCTCACCCAGCCATCCATCAATGCTCATCAAGCCATCCATCCATGCTCACCCACCCAGCCGTGGTCACCCATCCATGCTCACCCATCCATGCTCACCCAGCCATCCATCCATGCTCACCCAGCCACCCATCCATGCTCACCCAGCCACCCATCCATGCTCACCCATCCATCCATGCTCACCCAGCCATCCATACATGCACACCCAGCCATCCAGTAGTCATGAAATATGTGTAATTTATGCTCCTAGAGCGCCTGATGGTCCTCCCTGTATGTGGCCAGCCTGTGTAAAAGTCTCACATGTGGTATCGCCATACTCAGGAGTAGTAGTAGTAGTAGTTACAACTTCAAAAAATTCACTATGCCTCTTACTAAATACCTTGCTTGTAGACTCTATAACCTTCACAAAGACCAAATAATATACACTAATTTTTTACCAAAGTTATGCAGCAGTATAAATTTTGGCCAAAATGTATGAAGAAACATTACTAATTTGCAAAATTTTATAACAGAAACAAAGAAAAATTAATTTTTTTTACAAAAATTTCGGTCTTTCTTTAATTATAGCGCAAAAAATAAAAAACCCAGCGGTAATTAAATATCACCAAAAGAGAGCTCTTTGTGTGAAAAAAAGGACGCAAATTTCATATGGGTACAGTGCTGCTTGCCTGAGTAATTGTCAACCAATTTTCAGTGCTCTCACATTTTGAATAAGGGGGTTTAAGTGCCCAGTGGTCAAGTGGTTAATGGGCACTGGTGAGGCTTCACTGGTGAGGCTTCATTAGTGGGCACTGGTGAGGCTGCATTGATGGGCACTGGTGAGGCTGCATTAATGTGCACCGGTGTGGCTGCGCTGATGGACACTGATCAGGCTGCATTGATGGGCACTGGTGAGGCTGCATTGATGGGCACTGGTGTGGCTGCGCTGATGGGCACTGTTCAGGCTGTATTACTGGGCACTGGTGTAGCTATGCTCTGTCCTATGCCCAATAGTGGAATTTTTTTACTTATTTTTTACCGCAATTGCGTATAGTTTACATACTGTTTTTTTGCGTGTTTGCAAAATTAAAGTGGGCTGGTCTGGATGAAGTCCAGGGCCAAATTTTAGTCCCAGTCCAGCCCTGGTTGTTACCCAAAAAAAAAAAAAAAGAGATCCTGTTTCCTTATAGCAGGTTAAACAGCACAGTGCTTGTCCTGTGTAGCCTGCCCCTCTAGGAACTGTAAAAAACCTGCCTGATCCTGCCAGTCTCTGACCTCCCCTCTGTAAACTGACCACGGGTTATCATGGCTGCTGAGCCCTGATACCGTGGTCCGCTTATCTGCCTTCGTTATTCACTGCTCTCCCCTTCCCCTCCCTGCCTGTCAGCTCAGGAGTCTGAGTCTCTG
Source organism: Glandirana rugosa (assembly GCA_018402905.1). Classification (NCBI taxonomy): domain Eukaryota; kingdom Metazoa; phylum Chordata; class Amphibia; order Anura; family Ranidae; genus Glandirana; species Glandirana rugosa. Next base: position 181,561 of record BLSH010226118.1, read on the forward strand.
CCCCCCCCCCCCCCCCCAAGCCCGTGGCTGTTAGTAAAATAAAATTTCCTGACAGGCTCCATGACAGCATACATGTGGGATAGCCCTGCATTCTCTCCTACCCTATAGGACCCCACTCCCATAAATCTTTGCTCTAGGCCAGCAGCTGAGTCCCTTTTTTGTCATCCTCTGAAGGACCAAAGTAATGGTTTTTCCTACCTGAAGATATCGTCCACGATCTAGGTCGGTTATGCCGCTACCCGAGAAGGATTGGTCGCGAGGCTTCGATGAGCCCTAGCCATGAGCAGGGTATGGAGGGGGCAATAGAAGAGGTGCCAGAAGAGCTACAAGCCTGGTCATTGGCCGGCAAGCGGCGAGGATGGCTGAGCAGCCCAGCTATTAGCGCGTGGCCAGGTATGACCCAGGATTGGTGTGACAAGAGCTTTCCCTTGGTGGCCTAATCGAATCGTGGCAGGAGTGGTGAGATGTACCTAGTGATGCTCAGATTGGACAACACAACAGCAGTGGCCTGAGGAAGCAGGGGGGAACTCGCAGTCAGTCCCTGTTACAGGAGGTGGAGCTGATTATGGCCTGGGCTCAGAAGAACCTGTCCAGTCTGTCAGCAGTCTGTTTCCGGAGTCCAGAATATTCAGGTGGATTTTCTTTCTAGAGTCTGGCTAGACCACAACGAGTGGGATCTCCACAAATGAGTCTTCAAGTGGGTACTGACCCTAGGTATCACTCCAGTGGTCAACCTGTTTGCATTACCATGCAACAACAAGCTAACAAGATACTACTCGAGATACCGAGACCCTCAGGCCTACGAGGTGGATGCTCTCACAGAGCACTGGAAGTTTTGAAGGGCGTATGGCTTTCCTCCGGTCCCGGTTATTCTCCAGTTCCTGCGGAGATTCAGGATGGAAGTGGTGGCGATAATCCCAGACTGGCCCAACAGGCCATGGTTTCCTCGGTTGACGCTGCTCAGTTTCCGGAATCCGATCCCCCTGCCTCTCAGACTGGATCTACTGTCACAGGGTGCTGCCCTACATCCGTGCCCAGCTCACTTGCACTTGAAGGTATGGTTCTTGACAGGGGAAGGCTGGAGGCCTTAGGCTGCCCGTAAGAAGCTATCCCAACACTCCTAAGCGCTAGGAGGAAAAACACTAACAGAATATACGAAAGGATCTGGTTGAAATTTGCAGACCACATGTCCTCCAGGGCGAAATCCTGCAGTGCTCCAGTAGTTCAAAACCTCCTTAGTATTTTACAGTGAGGCCTAGACTTGGCCCTGTTGGTTAGTTCTCTCTGAGTGCAGGTTTTGGCTATTTCAGAGTTCACTGGAGTCTCCTGGGCCAGGCATGAGCTTATCCGGCAGTTCTTCAAAGAGGCAGTGAGACATAGACCCCAGAGGAAGCCCAGGTTCCCAAAATGGGATCTCTCATTGGTCCTCGATTTCTTTTCGGAGCGACAGTCAGGTCACAGCAAGCCACTCTCAATCAAAGAACTTACTCTCAAGACTACCTTCTTAGTGGCTGTTACATCAGCGAAGAGAGTGCCTGGAATCTGGGCTCAAGGGAACGTTTCCTGACCACCTTTCCGGACAGCATAGTCCTGGTCCCAATGCTGGGGTCAAACCCCAAGGTCACATCCATTTTCCATAACAACCAGGAGATTGTTCTCCCGATGTTCAGATCATCCCAAGATTCCAAAATCCACGCACTTGATGTGGTTAACACCTTGAGGCAATATCTGGAGACCACGGCTCCCTTTCTCAGTCGGATTACCTGTTCGTCCTCTTGTATTGTAAGAAGGGGATGCAGGCCTCATCTAGGTCCATTGCTGTATGGATTGTTCAGGCCATCCAGTGGGCCTATAAGGAGAAGGGCTTGGTGCCTCCGGAGGCAGTAACGGCGCACTCCACCAGAAGTGTTTCAACACCCTGGGCGGCCTCTTGGCATGTGTCTCCTGAGATGATCTGCAGGGCCGCTTCCTGGTCTTCCATTAATACCTTCATGACTCATTACTGTGTTGAACCAGCTGCCTTATCCTCTGTTAATTTTGGTTTACAAATCCTGTCGGTTGACAGCAGCTGCCCACCCGGGTGTGTACGGCGAGTTGTTTCCCAAATGTATGCTGCCATGGGGCCTGTCAGGAAAACGGAAAATTGTCTATCAAATACTTACCGTAATTTTCCTTTCCTGATAGACTCCATGGCAGCAGGTGGCCCCTCCCAGTATCTGAGTAGGCTAGTTGCAGAACGCAGCTGCTAGCCTAGAGCAAAGATTTATGGGAGTGGGGTCCTATAGGGTAGGAGAGGAGGCGGGGCTAATACAAACGTATGCTGCCATGGAGCCTATCAGGAAAGGAAAGTTACGGTAAGTATTTGATAGACAATTTTCCGTTTTCACTTCACTGCCAGCCCTTCTCTTTTAAGCTTCCATCTTGCACTGTATTAGAAATTAAGCCTCTAAATACATTTTTCTGATGTATCTTCAGGCTGGTCACGTGGCTCTTGGCTGCTCTGATACTACGATCCAGGGCTACAGTGGGAGGAGCCAAGCAGCCAGCTTGGCAGTCACGTGACTCCCGGCTGATGTCAGAGGGAGTGCTTGGCTCCTCCTGCTGTAGCCCTGGATTGGAGTATCAGAGCGGGCGGGAGTTATGTGGCCTGCCTGAAGATACATCAGGAAAAGGTATTTAGAGGTTTTGTTTCTAAGAAACACTTATACAGTGCAGGGTGGAAGCTAAAAATGGGGGGGGGGGGGGGGGCGGCGGCTGGCAGAAAATCAAAATGTGGGACTACAATCCCTTTAATTTTGTTTTCTTCAATGCTTTGGGTGAGTGACTCAGAACAAGTATGCAGATAAGGAGTTCTGACTTTTTCAATCTGCTTACTTGTTCAGGTCCATGACTTAAAATAGGCAGCTACCATTTTTAAAGAGGTCAGCAATGACGAAAGCTGTATTTTTGTCATGGCAGATATACTTGTCAGGTAGATCCTGACCACAATTATTGGTAATTAGTACACTCATATTCATTTACGTAATATTCTTGGTAAAATGTTTAGTAAAAGTTGACAATACCTCAATGCTGGATGCCCAGAAACATTGGTTTAATTGGAGCAACAACCACTTGGCATTTTTAATGTACGGTTTCAATAGAAGTAACCCGTAACACAATATGGGGTAATTACTGTGCAAAGCAAACTTTATGGCGTTAAGCGTATGTATGTTTCATAAATGATCCTGCAGTTATATTGTACATCTGATGTGAATGTGTTAGTCACTGTGTCTTTGTTCATCCCTATTGTGTGAGGCTCTTTCAGAATACAAAGAGACAGCCCTGTTGTATACTTTGTGTCATCTCAGACTATACTTTCCTTTATCTGACAGGTCAGTTTGAGCAGCACAGCAGTACCATAGTCCCGCCTGTCAGTGTCATCGCTCCAGAAAGGTTATCTTCCAGCGTAAGACGCCGTTATGAAGCCCAGGTATCTACAGCTCTGCAGAAAAGAGTTTTTAAACAAAATACTGTAGAAACTCTTTATTCCAGTATTACTAAAATGTAACATATTTTATGCAAAATGTACAGGGGCCACCTCCCAAATGGCTGGCTATATAATATAAGCTTGTGTCTTGGGCAAGACAGATGGATTGAACTACATGAGCATATTTTGTCATCATATTTATATTCTGTTTCCATTATGCAGATTTGATGGCTTGCTTTCATGGATTTTATCACTGTGGGTGGTAGGATAAATTAATTGGGCTAATTTAGAAACAATGCTAAGAGCAGAGGTGTGCAGCAGCCCATAGCATGTATATGACAATTGGCTTTTATTAGAGTTCCCAAAATCTGAAGTCAGACTGGTTGCTACATGGAGTCCTGCTAAAAATGGTGCGTACACGGTTATTTAATAAGCAGTGATTATTAAGGTATAACTAAAGGCAAATCTTTTTTTTTTTAGTTTTGGATAGAGTGGAGAGGAATTAGAGCCGCTGTCTGTGCCCCTGTTAAGGAGATTCACTCTCTCTATTTGTCCTGTTTACCATTATCATTGAAAGTGAAAGTAAAATGAAAACCCCAATTTTTAGGTTGTCCCCAGAAAAGTAATGGATGAGAAATCTTCCAAAAGGGACATTAGTTCTGGTGAGCTAAGGGTCCCCAAAAAATCCTTTAATTTGCAGAGATATCCTCTCACTTGATGTTTGGCTATGGGACAGGATGTGAAGGGAAACAATTGGCAATGGGACAGAGGTGGAAAAATAAAAAATCTGACAGCGGTTATAACCCTCCCTTACTCTATCCAAAAATGAAAAAAGGTTTTGCTCATAGTTCTACTTTAAGACCAATTTAGCGTGAACATTTTATATCCACACTGGATGGCATCAATCTAGTGCTGTTTTCCTTGCCGTTCATCAGGACACACTGGGTTCTTTCAGAGACCAGAGGGTTATACTGCTACCTACAGGAAATTGGACATTAGCAAAGCTTGCTATCCAAATATAACGCCTTCCACTCCCATCACGCTCCAGTTTTATGCTAGTGTCCTAGGGGAATGGATATCTTCTCACTGAAAGAAGCAAACACTTTCCATTACACTTTCTTTTGTTTTGTTAAAATGTATTTTTTACATCAATAAAGCCTCTTTGCTCCAGAGCTAGAGAACTCGCTTCTTGCAGTTTTCTAGATTGGTTGATCTTCGTCATTGCCTCCCTTCATCTGGGGACTCTCTTGACATAAAGGATGCCTATTTGCATATCCCTATTTTTCCAGCACATCAGCGTTGCTTGCCTTTTACTGTAGGTGCACCTAACTACAAGTTTGTTACCCATCCTTTCCAACTGTCCACTGCACCTGTACTTGCTCTGCTTTAATCACAGGGTATCCTCATAGTGGTATACTTGGTCTACGTTTCCTTGAGGGAAGGATTGGTAAAGACCTTGTCTGCCCATGTTCATCAAACTGTTGAGAATCTGCAGAGGTTCGGTTGGGTGCTGAACCTTCAAAAAAATCAGTGCTGGATCTGACTCATCGCTTGAAATATCTAGGTCTCTGATTAGATACAACTCAGTAGATTATTTTTCTTCTGGAAGACAGACTCCTGACTGTGCTCCCAGGTTTGTAGTCCAAGAGCTGAACAACCCTTGGCTTTGCATGAGGGATCTGGACATGATTGTTGCCTCCCAATATGCTGCTCCTTTCCAGCTCAACATTCTGGCTGCATGGGACAAGCACGCACAGTTACTGGACATTTGCATGTGCCTGACATCCAGAGCCTTGTTATGCATGGCCCGATGGCTCACAAATCCACCCTTGGAGTCGTGGAAATCCTTCCTTCTGGCAGTCTTTAAGATTCTCAGGATGGGCACCAGCCTGAGGAGTCCTGGACACCTTTTTGGTGCAAGGGACTTGGTCCCTGCAAGAAGCACATCTTTTCCTTTCAGATCTTAAAATCTTGATTGTGTGGGGTCATCTAGCCTGAATTCAGTCGCACAGTAGCACAGCGGTGCCATACATCAACCATCAGGAAGGAACCAGAAGGCTCAGAGTGGCTGAGTCTGATATCTGCTGTGCACATTACAGGCATGGAATTTTGGCAGGCAGACCCTCTAGCCATAGCAAGGGAAGACTTGGTGACACACATTGAAATAAAGGATATCACAGTGATACCTGCCACACCAACATAGCACAGGCGGATGTGGTACGCATACCTCATCATACTCCTGATGGACTTCCCTGTGGGCTCTCTGATTGCCTAAATCTGTCCTAAGGACTGGTTTACCACCCAGTTTTATAGTTGCTGGCTTTAACCTCGTAGCTATTAAAACTAATGTCCAAAAGACAATGACCTCTCTGATTTCATTATCCTTAACACTCATCTTTTTGTAATTCCTGAGATTCCCCATATGGGACAACCTATTTTTTATTTCAACTTTGCTATGTGACTTCAAGCCTGTAGGCTTAAATTGATTGTAAATGATCACCTTGTAAAACAACCCATACAGTTTAAAATATAAATGAAAGGCAAAACATTTGTGTATAGATATACAAAAACCATTACAAATACCATTTTTACCCTTTTTTTATATACAATCACATTCCCTCTGTTCTCTGGGGGAGGAGAAGTAGCAGTACACCGATCTTCCCAGTGAAAGGGGGGGGGTGGTGTCAGGACAAGTCTGATCATTGGAGGGGAGCACACCGAGTTCCCAGCAGCTCTCCTGAATAATGTGGTGAGTTTTTTTTGTTTTTTTTTAATTCAACAAGCTTTTATTGTATTTGAGGAAGAGGTACACAAGGGTAAGGGCATTGCAAATATTCATAACACAGCAACATACAGTACGGGTAACATGATCACGGTCAAGCGGGTATATTCCGACAATATGTATATATATCTAGTACATGACGGCGTGGTTTGTGTTGGGCAGCACTGATGCCTACAGTAATAATCTCACTACTGGCAAGTTTACCAGCATTTCCCAACATGAGTTTATGAAGGCTCGAGGTAAGGCCGCTATTTCAGTTCATGTTTTTGGTCTGTCTCTGTAGGGGTGGCGAGTGAGTCTAGCCATCTGTCCCATATTTTATGATATTTCAACGGCCAGTTTCTATGTTTATACAGCACCTGTTTGTAAGGAAGTGATTGATTGATCATCACTATCCACTCCTGAATAGTCGGTGCGTCAGGTCTTGCCACATGTAGGGTTTCCTGCATAAAGGTATGATGGTGTCTGTTCTTTTCTTCAGGGAGTTGTGCCAGTATGCATTGTTTGGGGCATAGTGTTAGATGAGAGCCCATTTTTATCGTGCAGGAACTGGGTCACCTGCTTGGGGGAAACCTTCCTACAAGATGCCAGCACATCTGACCATTCTTCATCCTCCAGCTCGCCCACGTCCCCCACCCATTTGTCTTTCAGTTTATAAGCTACATCCGTCACCACAGGTGTAGTGAGACTTGTATAGTATATTGAGGTTCATTTCTTAGAGTCTGTGCCCATGAAGACTTTCACCAAATACAGGGGGGTCAAGTCAGGGGTTTGGTCGGGGAACTGGCATTGGAGTGCATGACGGAGCTGAAGGAAGCAAAAGAACATAGTGTTAGGCAGGTCAAAGGTCGACTTTAGCTCCTGAAATTATTTGACCCCAGTCATCACCTGTGACAAGTACATAACACCCAGCTCAATCCAGAGGCCTAGGCCTGGTAGTAATTCCGGGAGATTTGTGTTACCCCATAGTGGTGAATGTGCATGGATGGGAGAGGCCCTCGTCTTCTCCAATGCCAATTCCCATACTTTACACTGGTGGTACAACAGCCCTTACATCCACCTAGTCCGGACGGGGTTCTTGTTCCACTAAATAATATTTGAAATGGGTGTGTAATGTGGGCCGAGGTTCCCCGGCACGCCAGGGCTAGGTACCTGATTTTGTCCTCTGTCCAAGTGGAAGAAGTGGGATAGTTGAGCAGCCAGGTAGTACATAGGCCTGGGAGGGCCGCGCCCCCCAGATCTGTTGGGTTTTTTAAGGTCTGCCAAGCTAGCTTATGCCTAGATTTACCCCATATAAAGGAATTGAGAATGGAGTCCATGGTTTTAAATATTCGGAGGGGCAAGTATGTTGGAGCGTGCCAGAAGGCATAGAGTAGTTTGGGAAGTAGAACCATTTTCATCATGTTTATGCGACCCATTACCCCGAGGGGAAGGCGTGCCCATATCTGTGTCTTGGCTTTAAGTAGGTTATATAAGGGTTCAATGTTTAATCTGGTGTAATCTTGAGGAGAGCGGATGATCAAAACCCCCAGGTACTTAATCTGACTTGCCTTGGACAGCGGAAGGAGGGCCTGTGCGGCACCGGGGGCTTCCGAATCTAGAGGGAGGATAGTTGATTTGGAGGCCTGAAAATGCTCCGAAGCTTTCAATGAGTTCCAGTGCCGTGGCCAAAGAGGGGCCCGCATCCTTCAGATACAGCAGCATATCATCTGCGTAAAGACTAATGGTCTCTACCAAAGGCCCTGATCTCAAACCCCTAATCCTAGGGTGGTCCCTGATGGCTATTGCCAGCGGTTCGACAGCAAGGACATATAGTAGTGGGGATAGTGGGCATCTCTGGCGTGTGCCTCTATTTAGTGGAAAAGGGTCAGATATTTTGCCATTTACTAAGACCTTGGCTACCGGGAATTGGTATAAGAGCTGGATCCAGGTTATAAATTTGGGGCCAGAGCCATACCTGCGGAGGCACTCCCACAGGTAGGCCCATTCGACGGAGTTGAACGCCTTAGCTGCTTCTAAGCTGATCCCGACTCTGGAACCAACCGACTTGTGGACAGCCTGCAGGTTCAGAAAAAGGCATCTCAGATTGAAGGCTGTGTTTTTGTTGGGCATAAATCCCACCTGGTCAGGGTGGATTAGGGTGAGGATTACCTTGTTTAGTTGCAGGGCTAGAACCTTGGCAAAGATTTTAATGTCAAGTTGTAGGAGGGATATTGACCGATATGATTCGGGGGGAGAGGGGTCCTTTCCAGGTTTGGGTATTAGGACGATCAATGCCTCCTTCATGGAATCCGGGAGTGTGGAGGAGTCAAAAATTTGCTGGTATAATTTTTTAAGTTTTGGTACTAGTAGGGATTGATGAGTGTAAAACTCAAGGGGAAGGCCGTCGGTACCAGGGGCCTTGGAGGTGCCCAGATGGGCGTTAGCTTTGTCTAGATCATCTAAGGAGGTAGGAGCTTCGAGCTGCTGCACTTGGGCCTGGGACAGTGCGGGGAAATGAATAGGGTGTAGGAAAGTGGCCAGCTCGTCCTGCGTGTAATGGGCTGTAGAGGAATAAAGTGTGGTGAAGAAGGTGCGGAATTCTCCTGCTACCAGAATTGGGTCAGTGATCTGGCGGCCAGAGGGGTCGGTCAGGGACACTACCACTGGTGGCTTGTAGTCCAGGTGTGCGAGATAAGCCAAAAGCTTGCCAGCCTGCTCTCCATGTTCGTATGTGTGTTTGGAGAAAAAAATGTGTCTCTTGGATTTTTCGAAATGTAGATGATTGACCAGGCGGTGATGTGCCCCCATGGAGGAGACGTTATCCGGGGAGGGGTCTAGTCGGCAAGCCCGTTCCAATGATTCCAAGTGGGCCTCTGCCTGCTGCAGTGTGGTCAGTTTTTAATAGGAAAGCAGAGGGACTGGCAGGAACACCAGGGATTTCACACAGAGGAAGCAATACAAAGAGAACATACTTTCTGGTACAATACATGGTTCAGCAGGCACATACTCTGACAGAAAAAAAGTGGGAGATTGTTCTTAAAAAGCGGGAGATTGTTCTTAAAAAGCACACTTCACTAGATCAGTGAGTGCCTCTTGGACCTTTCATTGGGAATCTGTTTCTTAGATTTGCCACGCTGACCCCTCATCTTCTGTTCATATAACAAAGTTCTACCAAGTGACTGTTCAGTCCTCTTCAGATGTCAGTTTCATGCTTTGGGTCTACCAAGCAGCTAGCTTCCACTGTTGTACAGAATTGTTTTGGAGGGCTTTTCAGGATTTCATTTGCTATGTTGCCCACCCCTCAGATGTCCCTCCTGCCTCAGATTTAACACTGTGCCCCCTAATGAATGATAGAAACCAGGATTCATATATGTAAAATCCTTCTTCTACTTTCACAGAGATATGGACACCTTTCTCCCTCCTGTCTTTATGATCCACGCCAACTGCTCCTTTTCCACAAAACTGGAACATGATGGGAGTGGGAGGGATAATATCTGGCAGCTTTGTTTGCTAGAGTCCAATCTCTGGGCAGCCGTAAAACCCTCTTGTCTCAGAATGTACTCTGTGTTCCATAATTCATTTTAAGAAAGATTTTGCACAAGTATAAAAATGCAGTTTTTTTGCAAACAGACAAATAAAATGTTGTACCCTTGAAGCGGAAGTCCATCCTAATACTTAAACTCTTGTTTTTCTGCCTTTATTTTGCATTATCCAATGCTGTCACATGGCTTCAATTCTACTTCCATCTTACTCTAAAAGCAGCCAGTGGGTATGGTTACTGAAAGCTAATGACATCACTTCCAGGGAGGGGCACTGTTCCTGTGTAGCCAGTGGGCGTATACAGTATGGGAGTTGCTGATCATAGGTTCCTGCCCATGCATTGTACATCCTAATTCATGAGAAAATAAAAGACCCATCCACACAGGACACGGGGCCCATCCACACAGGACCCGGGGGGAGACCCATCCACACAGGACCCGGGGGTGCCTGGGAGGTGCAGTGCACATATACAGTATAGCTGTGCACAGGAGAAGGGAGCTAGACACAGGGAGAACGGTCAGTGTAGTGTATAGTACAGGCAACCATGCTAAGGCTTAGTTTCCACTAGTGCGACTTGTCATGCAACTTTGGACACACAGTCACGATACGTTACAGCCCATTGATTTCAATGGTACCCGTTCCAATCTATGCGACTTTGAAAAGGTACCTGCAATACTTTGATGCGACTTTGATCCAGAGAGTGTAAAGTTGCATCAAAGCCGCACTTTACGTTGACTGAGCCTCTGTTTCCACTAGTGCGAGTTGTCATGCGACTTTGGACACACAGATTTTTTTTTTCTTTTTAAAGACAACCAGTCACAAGAAATTCAATATTCACTAATCTATTGTTATAACTGTGCAGGCTTTTTTAATTAAAAATTAGGAATCCCCCTTTAAAAAAAAATCCTTTGACTTCTCAGCTCTACCATTGATGTATGTGTATAGTAGTCCTGAATCAATCCAAGTTACTTTGGGTCACAACAAAGGTACAGAGAAAAGTGATCCTGTTGTTGTCCCTAGGCTGCTTCCTCCCAGATTGCAGCCAGCTTACCTCTCTATAAATATGATTAAAGTTAGGAGCTCCTGATAAAAACATAGCCTGAAGTAGATTTGATCATTTTATTGTATTGTAAAGTTTATTCTATACAATAAACTTTTCGAACCTACTTAAAAAAAAAAAAAAACAGAATATCTTCAGCATTACTGTCGAGGGATACTTGACGTCTGACAGTTGCTGCCTTGTAACTTGGCAGATTGCACACACTGTTTCGCAGCTTCCGAGAGTTCATTCCAAATATCAGATCCCTGTGGCTGGAAAACAAAGTTTGGCTAAAAAGATGAAGAGCAAACTGGACACCACCATCAGGGAAACAATAGCATCTATCCAAGAAACTTCCATGTTGAATGATTTGCCACTACCCCGCCTCTGCAAGATTGACAGGTCTGACATTTTACTATTTCCCAGTCCAATTTATAGGATGGTCTGGGTGACAGATGTATATCTGTGGGTAGCCCAAGTTGTAAATGCATTTGAGGATCTGATATTACTCACCATACAGTAAAAATAGAGGTGCTGGTTGATGTGTAAATAGTAATTCCCCATGTTTGCTGAGAACCAGAACTGTAAAGATTCTGCACAAATGTTGTATCCAGCCACTCAAGCCAATGGGGAAGAGCACAGTCTTAGGCTCCATGCACACTGGACGCTCTCTGGGCGTCAGATTTAGTGGCAAGAGACGCTGCTTAGGAAACTTGCTTTTAGGAGTGTTTATCGGCGTCTGCGTTTTTGAGGTTTTGTTTTGTATATTACACCAGCTTACATTGACTACAACAAGCCCTGGTTTATGAGGGTTTATCAAGGTCCAACATTTTTTGTGCTCAGAAGAACGACTCTTGAACGGCAATTCAAGATGTTCAGATAACAGCCCATAAACGCCACTGCTAATAAACGGCGATAAGTGTGCATGGACACATAGGATAACATGGAGGGGCGTTTATGGGCTGTTAAACAATCGTGTCTGGCCGTTTTTTTTTTTAAGAGTGTCCAGTGTACATGGAGCCTTAGAGCTTCTTAAATCTCTGCACCTTTGTGGCTTAAATGTACACTCCAATACAATTATCACCCAACCCCTTTGCATTTTGTACAGTTTTTAGCCTTAAAGCTACTCTATCATCATACAGAAAAGTTTTAAGCTGAACTCCAATCAGCTGGGAAAGAAACAACAACCTTGCAGTGGGGTGTCACTTTAACCACTTGCGGACCACCCACCGCCATTTTACTGCGGCAGGATGGCCCTGCTGCGCTGGATCGCGTACGTAATCCAGAATTCCTAGGTAGGGGGTGCCCTCCACCTTTTTTACTGTGGCAGGATGGCCCGCTGCCCTGGATCATGTACATGTACGTGATCCCGCATTCCTGGGTAAGGGGCGCGCACACCCGCCACAGTGTCTGTGCTGCCATTTGCTACAGTACACGTCGGTTAGCAGGTCCCCGGCCAATGATTTGTGGCCGGGACCTGCTGATCAGCTTAGTGAATGACTGTACAGAGCCCTGTGTTTACTAAGAGATGTGGCTGTTTTTTGCAGGGAGATAAAACCGTCACATCTCTTAGTAAAATCAGCACGCATTACACATTTTAGGCACACCGTTATCCCTTTGATTGCCCCTAAATGTTAATCCCTTCCCAGTCCGTGTCATTAGTACAGTGACAGTGTATACTATTATCACTGAATTAGTGTCACTGGTGATGTCCGTGTCAGTTCCCACCCAGTGTCCGCGTCAGATTTTTCCATCGCACTATCACAGTCCAGTCACTATAAGTCGCTGTAGTATTTAAAAAAAAAAAAATGAAATAAAAAATTCCAGTATATATATCATAGTTTGTAGACACTATAACTTTCATACAAACCAATCAATATACACTTATTGGGTTTTTTTTTTTTTTTTTTTTTTTTTACCAAAGCAGTATATATTTTGGCCGAAATTTATGAAGAGATTTTATTTTTTTATTGGGTATGTTTTATAGCAGAAAGTAAACATTCTTTTTTCAAAATTATTTTTTTGTTTAATAAAAAACAGAGGTGATCAAATACCACCAAAAGAAAGCTCTATTTGTGTGAAAAAAAATTGTATAAATTTAGTTTACGTTCAGTGTTGCATAACCGTGCAATTGCCAGGTAAAGTAGCACAGTACTGAATAGCAAAAAATGGCCTGGTCATGAAAGGGTAAAACCTTTGGGAGCTGAAGTTGTTAAAGCAAACTTTTTTTGAGAAAAACACAGATCCTGCCATTGCTAAACATATGAAAACAATAGCTGTTGTATAGACAATGATAGCATAGGTTTTCTACTTGTAATATAAGAACACATTGGTTTTGTATTCACAGGTACAATCAAAACTTCAAACTTTCATAACAAGCTTTCAACAAAGAAATACAGAGATTGAAATTCTGGCAGTAAGTCTGGTGTTTTAGAACTATGTAATTCACATACAAGAGAACTTAGATTACATTTCCCAAGTGTCATTTTACAGTGGTACAGAAGCCTTGGAAACAGGGTGATTCTGAATCATCCTGATCACAGAGCAGACAGTATTTTTTTTTTTATCTGTGACTGTGGTTACGAGATCTGGTAAAAAATATTTTGGGGTAAATCCTAAAAAGTAACCAACATTAAGTTACTAGAAGTGCTGTGATTAAAGTGGAACTTCTGCTCGTTGGATTTCTCATCCCCCCCAGGTTGTCACATTTGCCACCTTACGGGGGGGGGGAGATACCAGTCTTTGACAGGGGTCCTTTTCCCCACATCCAGGAGCCTGGGCCGCGGCAGCGGTGTGAAGTCGAAAGTCTACACTGCCGGGTGCCCTTACCCTCAATGGCGGCGGCAGCTCTCGACTAGCCGATCCGAAGATTGGTGGCATGGCCGACATCGCTGGACTCCAGGACAGGTAAGTGTCCTAAAGTTAATAGTGAGCGGCAGACCTCCACTTTAAATTCAAGAAACATACATATATATAAATATCTAAAATATCAGTAATTCATATAAACCAATAAATATACATGTATAAACCTGTGGGTGATAAACCGATAATAGCTGAGTCCTCAAAAGTTCAAATTTAAGCAAGAATATCTTCTTCCATCACACCAATAGTGATCACTCTGTGCAGACTCCTTATCCCAGAGAAGGTAGAACACTCAGCAGACAGTATTGCGTGTCATTTTTCAGGCAAGCAATAGGCTCTTCACAATAAAAATCTCCATGCACCGCAGGCAGTTCACACTGCTTTCTGCAAACCGCTGCTGGCGTCAATATAAAGTTAATGGCCTCCCTGAATCGGTGTGCAGAGCGCAGTGCAAACTGTGAAATTGGATGGAATCAGATCGCATGGGTCTGAACACCGATTTCAGCCATATGTGATTTTAGCCATACAAAATCAATGGGTGAATTCGCACTACACAGACCTCGCATGTGATGGGCACAGGCATGCAGTGTGAATCACATGTGATGTCTGGGATCGCACCAGTGTGAACCCAGCCTGAATGTTCACTGTATTATTGGACTGACTAATTCACAATGGTGTTTTGGGGATTCTATTACTATTATCTGCTTATTAGCACTAGCATGTTTATATACATGTATATTTGTTTGTTGGTTTATGTGAATTAGGTCCCTTTCACACTTATGTGACTTGTCCTGCAACTTGGGACTGCAAAGTCGCATTACAAGTCATCCCCCATTATTTCCATTGAGTACTGTTCATATCTGTACAACTTCAAAGTAATTCCTGCATTACTTTGGCCCAACTTTGATGCAACTTGAGGTCCATAGACTTCAATGTTAAACCCTCGCATGCAAATCGCACCTGAATAATATAGCTGCGAACTACTGTACTATTTCTGTACGACTTTGTAATGTTTTCATTGTGACAAAGTCGGACCAAAGACTTACTGATCCAAAATCGTGGTAAAATCACGTCGCACAAGTGTGAAAGGGGCCTAGCTGATCTTTTAGATATTTATATACAGTATATATATGTTCCGAGAATTTAACCACAGCGCTACTAGTAACTTATTATTAGTTACTTTCTGATTTTGCACTTTTAGTGGCAGCAGTTCACACATACAACATTTTTATTTTTCAGCATGTTTTCAATTGGGTAACTTTAGCAGGAAGTAGGGATTGCTTTTTAAATCATACAAAATTATCATGCTTATTTTATTTTTCGCTTTAGAAAAAAATGGAATAAAATATATGACAGCCAAATGAAAGTATAGATCCAGCCAAGTTTTGTTTTAATTATTAAAGAAATAGAATTCCAGGCACTAGTTACTGTAAAAAAAACACCCAAAGGTATGGTATAAGTTCAGCTGAACCGTGCTGCTGTCTGATGGCATAGGATCAGGTGCTGAAATGACAATTGGGGTTGACAGCACTCAGAAACTGAGCTAAAAAAAAAAAGTGCATAATGGCTGCAATAAACCACGTGTGTTCTCAAAGAGTTGCTGGCAATTTATTGGAAGATTAACTACTTCCCGACCGTGCGCCGTGTTTTCACGGCGGCAGTCGGGATGCTGAGCGCGAATCGCCGTAAATAAGCGGCGATCTGCAATCAGCCACCAAGGGGCGCACCCGCCGCACTCCTGGGGAGTGTGCCCGCGGCTCGGGCGGACCCGATGTCCGCCGGCGAGCCGCGATGAGCGGCTACAGGGAAAGAACGGGGAACCGCCGATGTAAACACGGCGGTTCCCCGCTCTGTTAGTAGGGGCATGAGAGATCTACTGATCCCTGTCACTGGGATCAGTTAGATCTCTCATGCCCATGGTAGCCCAACCCCCCCACAGTAAGAACACACCCAGGGAACACAGTTAACCCCTACCCCCCCCCCCCCCCAGGTTAACCCCTTCACTGCCAATGACATTTATACAGTAATCAGTGGACATTTAAATATCCGATCGCTGAATAAATGTCAGCGGTCCCAAAAAAGTGTCAAAAATGTCCCACATGTCCGCTGCAATATCGCAGTACCGCTAAAAATCGCAGATCGCCGCCATTACTAGTAAAAAATAAAAAAAAATAATAAAAAGCCCAGAAATGAATTCTCACCATCCGTAAACGCGGCCACTTTTGCGCAAACCAATCAATAAATGCCGATTGCGATTTTTTTTTATCACAAATATGAGGAATTCTATAAATCGGCCAAAAAGGTGAAAAAAATGTTTTATATATTTTTTTTTGGATTTGAATTTTAGCAAAAAGTAAGAAATTTGGTTTTTTTTGCAAAATGGTCGCTCTTCTTTTGTTTATAGCGGTTATCAGAAATGACGCAGTGGCGATCAAATACCACCAAAAGAAAGCTCTATTTGTGGGGAAAAAAGGACACAAATTTTGTTTGGGTGCAACGTCGCACGACTGCGCAATTGTCAGTTAAAGTGACGCAGCGCCGAATTGCAAAAAGTGCTCTGGTCCTAAAGCTGGAAAACCTTCCGGTTGGTAAGTGGTTAAAACAGTAAAAAGTTGTATGAGAACATTACTGCGCTGGCTCAGGCATTGATGGCAACTGGGGCATTGCGTTCCACGCTGGCCGCGGCATCTTGGACTTCAGTGACGCCCTCCTCCCTGCCGCTTACCACGGCCCTTCTCTTTTGGATACAGTTAGCTACGTGGCTCCATCAACATTGCCAGTGACGCCATCTCCCCTTGCCGGCGGGCACGGCTCACTACACACTGTAGCTGGCAATGTTTTGCGGCTTTCATGGTCAGTGTCCCACGTTTGGTTGGCCCGGTCTGACTTAGTGATCCATCAGTGGCTGAGCCAGCCTCAAAGCCAGTGCGGTAATGCTATCATCCCACTTTTTACTGCTTTAATCTTCCAATAAATTGCCAACAACTCTTTGAGAACACACGTGGTTTATTGCAGGCATTACTCACAATTTTTAGCTCCGCTTCTGAGCGCTGTTAGCATCAATTGTCTTGTTTTAATAATTTAACTTTGGACAGTGAGCCCATGTTCACATAGGGCAAATTTGACATGTCAAATCGGAGCCTATTGCCGGCAATGGCGCCATCTGAATTGGTGCGATGCCACCTTTTCGGCGCTGCACCGATTTCCAAAAGTAGTTCCTGCACTACTTTTGGCAACTTCGGGGGGTTATTTCAATAGACATTTGTGCATGAACTCGCACAGATGTCTGTCAAATCTCCCCCAAAGCTGGCTGCAATTTCAAAAATAGAGCAGGGACCATTTCTCTGCGTTTTTGGGAGGCACAGCAGGCCATTTAAATGAATGGGTTTCTGTTTTTTTAGCAGAACCAGGGCTCACACTCCTTTTCTGTCACATATCCAGGACAGGAAGTGAGAGAAATCATACAGGACTCAGTGAAAGGAAAAGAGCCAACAGGGGTTTTAAACATTTTATAATATATCCAAAACAAAGACAATAGCTATAGATTGTTAGCAAAAAAGAGCGCCATATCCGGTAATGGAGACTTTTGGTACATCTAGGAGTATAAAGAAATTACCATGACCAGATGAGTATGCTATGAATATTCTGGCTGTAATATAAAGTAGAATGAAACCCTCTGAGGTTTTTAGCACATTAGGCATAATTAAATAAACATTCCCCAAAAAACAATTTCTTAAACATTTTACCCTAGCCCTTGACAACTTTCAATACTGCTGCTACCCTGAACTTCTGGTCTCCACAGCAAAGTGTTAACAGTAGGCAGTGCAGTCTCCAGTCAGTCTGTTAAAGGAAGTGGAGAGGAACAGGGAGTGCCTTGCTATCCTAGGCAATGGGGCTGTGTGTTTCTATTGAGTCACACAGTGTAGAGAGAAACAACTTTACATGCAAGGGTGACTTCATAAGAAGAGAAAGGAGCAACCCTGAAACTGGTACTGGTTCACACTATATCCAATTTGCATGTCTGGAGATTGTGACCAGCTCTCTATGGAGCTGGATCACACATCTCTGGAGCGTCTCTGGTGTGAATTGCACAGGAGTCCTGTGCGTCTTCTGGTCTGTTTCAGCTCCGAATTCAGCCAAAAAATCGGGCTGAAATCGGACCTGAAATGGTGAACAGAGACGCACCAGACCCCTGCTTTGAGCCACGCCATGCAGCAGTGTAAACCCAGCCTAAAAGATTTATTTAAAAAAAAAAAAAAAGTGCATGCTCAGTAAGTGATTAATTTAGCTTCTGAAAGTGCTTAAAACTGATGAGGGTTTAATATCTTTAAATGTATGTGCCAACATCTTGAATTTGATGCATTATATATATTGTTTGTACATTGAAAATCTGAATGGAGCCTTTGGAAAGAGTTTTTGTTTAGTTCCTGGCTTGTGAATAAGGACACGTGTATTATTAGTAGTTGCCACTGGCAATAGGGGCTTAATGCCCATGTTGTATTAAGTTTTTGAATTTCTAAAATAATAAATATTGACCTTTTCATATTTTAGGTAGATCTACCAAAGGAAACAATACAAAGTTTATTATCCCTGGAGGTAAGTAGATAAAAATCACCTTAGAAACTGTACTGGCAGACACGGGTTTAAAGCAGTTGTAACCCTATAAGGAAAAGGCATGATCTATAGCAGTGTTTCTCAACCCTGTCCTCAAGTACCCCCAACAGGCCATGTTTTGGGAATTTCTTTTGGATAAAATATCTGTCCAAAATACCAAGCCATTGACTCCCATTTAAAGCACCTGTGCAAGATAAAGGAAAACCTGAAAACATGGCCTGTTGGGGGTACTTGAGGACAGGGTTGAGAACCACTGATCTATAGCATAGTGCTTGCATTGTGTAATTTGTACCTCTCCATGTTATAAAATACCTGGTTGATCCTGCCTGTTCCTGTGTCCCTCAACCACAGTAATCATGGCTGCTAATCCATGATCAGTTTATGTGCATCTGTCATCTCGCTCTCTGGTAGGAGTCTCCCCTCCTGCTGCTCTTCCCTGTGGCTTGAAAATAACATTTATAAATAACTGCCATTCCCTCTCTTTTATCAGGATATAAAGTACTGTGTGTGTTTTTTTTTAAATTCGAATCCGAAATACCTTTTTGCATAGCATCGCTGTGCTATCACGTGACCTTCCTCTGCTGGCCGGCTGACGTCTGAGTGGAATCTCAGCCCCCCCCCCCCCCAATGCTCTCCTTAGATCAGGGAAGGAGAGCAGAGGGGGACACATGACAACACAGGGGTGCTGTGAGAGAAGGTATTTAGTATTAGAATTAAACAAGGGGAACACAGTACTTTGTATGTTGATAAAACAGAGGGGATGGCAGATTATTTTGACTTTACAACCACTTTAAGACCAGTTGTTGTCATTAATAATGCAGCAGGCTGATCTGTTTCCACAAATCGCCGTAGCTTTACGGCGGCACGGGAACTCGCCTTTGTGGGCGCACGCTCCCGTTGGCCAGCCGGGAGCCAATCAGCAGGGGCGGCAGACTCTGTCCGCCGGCCACCCGTGATCTTTCCCCACAGTGACAGAACGGGGATCTGCCTGTGTAAACACGGAAGATTCCTGTTCTGACGGGAGATTACACAGATCCTGTCTGCTATGCAGGAGGACAGATCTGTGTGTTTCCTAAGTCGCACAGTTCCCAAAAATGTCAGTTATGTGTCCGATCTGTTCGCCGCAATGTGGTAGTCCCACTAAAAATTACTGATTGCCGCCATTACTAGAAAATAAATAAATAAAAATGGCATGAATCTAGCCCCTATTTTGTAGCCGCGAAGACTTTTGCGCAAACCAATCAATATATGCTTATTACGATTTTTTTACCAAAAATATGTATCAGAATACATAGCCTAAACTGATGAATACATTTGTTTTTTTAGGAAATGTTTTATAGCAGAAAGTAAAAAAAATTTTTTACTTTTTATTTTTTTATAAATTGTCGCTCTTCTTTTGTTTATAGCGAGAAAAAAAACCCGCAGAGGTGATCAAATACCACCAAAAGAAAGCTCTATTTGTGGGGGGGGGGGGGGACATACATTTTGTTTGGGTACAACGTCGCACGACCGCTCAATTGTCAGTTAAAGCAACGCAGTGCCGTATCTCAAAAAATGGCCTGGACATTAAGGGGGGAATCCTTCTGGTCCTTAAGTGGTTAAAGCTTCAGGCAGATATAAAAGACACATTTATGTGGCCCTATATTCACAAATACATCATTAAATTAAATGCAACCAGTGTATATTGTATACCTGAATTGGACTTGCAGCCCCTATACAACAGAATTTAGGTCCCATGCCCTGCTACACTAAGCTGGTTTGTATAAAATCACAATTGGATTGACAGATATAGTAGGTTTTAGACTATTTGCTATAATGTGTGCTAGAGCTGCACGATTCTGGCCAAAATGAGAATCACGATTTTTTTGCTTAGAATAAAGATCACGATTCTCGCGGCGTAATATATTAAATATACAAAGAATTGAGCTAACAGCACTGTTTAGTTTTTTGAAAGGGTAATTTTTCAAAAAAAAATTGGGTTTAAAAGTCCGCTGCGCAAACAGCATGTGACATAAAATATTGCAACAACCGCCATCTTATTCTCTAGGGTCTCTGCTAAAAAAATATATATATAATGTTTGGGGGTTCTAAGTCATTTTCTAGCACAAAATAATGTATTTTTATTTGTAAACCGCAAGTGTCAGGAAAGATTTAGTCTTTTTAAATGGTTAAACCAAACAACTATACAAGGGGAGTTCACGTCTTTGAAGTAAATTACTTTGTATCAATGGTAACTTAGAAGTTGGCTCTCTGCCCAGACTTGGCTGTCTCCCCTGAGACTCAAGTCGCTCCGACTTGAAAAGACTTCAGGCACTTGCATTGACATTTATTACTGTCAAGTCGCGCTGAGCCGCCCCGCAAGTCGGACCCCATTAACTGCACTGAAAAATCGCGGTAATGCCCAATGGAGATCGCGGGGGGGGGGGGGGTTGTTAGATCGAGATCGCAATTTTAATACGATTAATCATGCAGCTCTAATGTGTGCCAACGCTATCGTGTCTTTCCATCTAAGCGTCATATTTTAGTTTACAGCGCTGAGAACAAAATTTGAAGCGAGCACCTGTATTCCTGACCTAACACTTATCTTGGGGGGTGGATTAAGGTTGAGTTAGTTCACCGTTACAAACAAAAAAAAAACCCAGAAAGGTGAACATTGGGTACCCTGCCCACCTTGGTCCCCACTGTACTTACCTTTGGGGTTGCTGAACTGCCTTTACAACCACTTTAATAACACAAGATTTTAAAGCTGAACTATAGACAAACAGTTAAGAGACGTTTGGGAGTTAAAAATAAACATTTATATTCACCTAGGTGGATGCGGCATCTGTCTCCCACCAAGAACTCAGTGATCAAAGGCCACTGATCGCTCAGTCCTCGGTCTTCTGTGAGCAAAGAACCAGTGACTGCCAGTCTCCGGCTCTGTGCTCTGCTCCTCCAGCGCCCACTGGAGTACCGGTTGTGCAGGGGGTGGGTGGGAGTGGCTGGCTCAGGCTCTCAGCAGCATGCTGAGAGGCCAAGCCAGCTGTTGGTCAGGCATTTGGGTGGATCCCAACGTTGAAATCGAGATCTCTCCAGAGCCTGGAGCAGCTGAGTGATGTCAGCCAACAGCAGACCTCAGCAGCTGTGGTGAAACTACAAATGCCGTCATGACTGTGATTGTCAGGGTCTTGCAATGTCTCATGGGACTTGTAGTTTCACCACAGCTAGAGGGCTGAGGGTGCCTATGGGACACAGTAATGCAGAACTAAGTGCACTCCTGTGACCCACGGGAGAAGTAGGGCTTTAAAAAAAACACACAGATGAAAGCTACTTTACCAGCCAAAAAATGTTTTTTTTTCTCTGTGATTATCAGCTCATATGGGCATCTGCAGGTGGAATGGTACATTACTCTCCAAAACAGTAATATGCATCTGTTTCCTTTCCAGTGTGGAGATGAACAAATGTTCAATGCATCAGTGAAGCAGCTCACATCTAAATTGCCAAGACAGAGATATCTAAAGCAGGTCCTTGATGAGATTTACACATTCAAAATTGAAAAGAGGTAAGACCGTGCTGACACTTGTGTAACAATCTGAAATTATTTAGCATTTAGTAATAATGATCCCTCTTCATGTTGTACAGTGAGTGTAACCTCTTGAGAAAATAGTGCTTGGATGGTGAATGCCTGCCAGGGAAGTCCACCTAATGCAGCTGCATTGTTTTTAAATTCAGAGCACAGTTGTCACTCTACATGGCTGTGCCGGCACTAGAGTGGGATGGAAAAATGTTTTAGGGGGTGTGGCAATTGGCATCTGGCCACACCCAGCATTGATTCTGTTAGTGAAACCCTGCCCTTGTAGGCTGCAGTGTCTGGAAGGGGGAGCGTGGCAGACACAAAAGGATTTGTCTCAATCATAGAGTTTACTCTATAAGGTTTGTAAATCAAAAAGTTACTTGAATGGTATTACAGGACCCTTTAGGTATGCAGCTACTGAAGTCAGAACCTCAAATGTACAGACTTTCTGGACCAGCCCGTGTATTCTCTCTCACAACTCTTGTGATAGAACGTAGGTTTAGATGGAACCTTCACTCCCTCAACCCCCTACACAATGCAATGTTCACAGCTGGACTTTGGGTTGTCATTTTTTACTGCAATACATAGATGTGAATTTAGCCTGTTTTTGTTAGGACTTTTCTCCATACATTTCTCAGCATATACAGGGTGGGCCATTTATATGGATACACCTTAATAAAATGGGAATGGTTGGTGATATTAACTTTCTGTTTGTGGCTTCCTGTTTGTGGCACATTAGTATATGTGAGGGGAGAAACTTTTCATGATGGGTGGTGACCATGGCGGCCATTTTGAAGTCGGCCATTTTGAATCCAACTTTTGTTTTTTCAATAGGAAGAGGGTCATGTGACACATCAAACTTATTGGGAATTTCACAAGAAAAACAATGATGTGCTTGGTTTTAACATAACTTTATTCTTTCATTAGTTATTTACAAGTTTCTGACCACTTATAAAATGTTTTCAATGTGCTGCTTATTGTGTTGGATTGTCAATGCAACCTCTTCTCCCACTCTTCACACACTGATAGCAACACCGCAGGAGAAATGCTAGCACAGGCTTCCAGTATCCGTAGTTTCAGGTGCTGCACATCTCGTATCTTCACAGCATATGGCAGCACATTGAACACATTTTATAAGTGGTTAGAAACTTGTAAATAACTCATGAAAGAATAAAGTTACGTTAAAACCAAGCACACTTGTAAAATTCCCAATAAGTTTGATGTGTCACATGACCCTCTTCCTATTGAAAAAACAAAAGTTGGATTCAAAATGTCCGACTTCAAAATGGCCGCCATGGTCACCACCCATCTTGAAAAGTTTCCCCCCTCACATATACTAATGTGCCACAAACAGGAAGTTAATATCCCCACCCATTCCCATTTTATTAAGGTGTATCCATATAAATGGCCCATCCTGTATATATAATATATATACACACACACACACACACACTTGTATTAGCCAGGACTGACCTATTTCTGGGTAGTTTGTGCCAATCACATTGGTTTTATACAGACTGCAAAGATCAAGTTTGCTATTAAATTTATACTTCTTAGTTCAGGTAGGCTGCTATGGGAAGAAGTATGTGTTTGAGCTAGCATCATTGACTTGACTCAATAGCAGTGTCTGAACATGGTGGACATTACACATACACTATATTGTCAAAAGTATTGGGACACCTGCCTTTACACACATGAACTTTAACGACACCCCAGTCTTAGTCCATAGGGTTCACTATTGAGTTGGCCCACCGTTTGCAGCTATAACCGCTTCAGCTCTTCTGGGAAGGCTGTCCACAAGGTTTAGGAGTGTGTCTATGGGAATGTTTGACCATTCTTCCAGATGTGCATTTGTGAGGTCAGGCACTGATGTGGATGAGGAGGACTGGCTCGCAGTCTCCACTCCTATTCATCCTAAAGGTGTTTTATCGGGTCAAGTTCCTCCACCCCAAACTCGCTCATCCATGTCTCTATGGGCCTTGCATTGTACACTGGTGTGCAGTCATGTTGGAACAGGAAGGGGCCATCCTCAAACTGTTCCCGCAAATTTGGGATCATGAAATTGTACAAAGTGTCTTGGTATGCTGACGCCTTAAGAGTTCCCTTCACTGGAACTAAGGGGCCAGGCCCAACCCCCCTGGAAAACCACTCCACACCATAATCCCCCCCTCCACCAAATGATTTGGACCAGTGCACAAAGCAAGGTCCATAAAGGCATGGATGAGAGAGTTTGTGTGGGCGTGTCAAGTTTCTCCACCCCAGAGTCCTGACCTCAACCTGATAGAACACCTTTGGGATGAATAAGAGTGGAGACTGGGAGCCAGGCCTTGTCCAACATCAGTGCCTGACCTCACAAGTGTGCTTCTGGAAGAATGGTCAAACATTCCCATAGACACACTCCTAAACCTTGTGGATATCCTTCCCAATAGATTTGAAGCTGTTATAGCTGAAAAGGGTGGGCCAAACTACTCAGTATTGAACCCTGCAGGGTAAGACTGGGGTGCCATTTAAGCAGGCCTCAACAAATCCCAGGTGCCAGGTCACCATGGCGACTAGAAAATGTGGCCTGGCGACTGGGTTGTCGTTGGCCCCAATGGCTTGCATAGGTGGGCACAGTTAGGAGCAACATTGCCGGGCAGTCAGCAGGTGACACGTGTGCTTTCTGATACTGGGTAGCGAGGGCCAGCGCTTGCGGGTATTACTTAGGAAAGGGGGTGGGACTGTGAAGGGAAGGTTAGGGCAGACGTGAGGCTGCAAGGGAGTAGAGCTCCTAGCACAAAGAGTCCCAAGTGCGGCACTCTTCTCCCTCCCGCCAGGTGTGGGCTAGATCGAGCTGTCCGGGGAGACTCTGAACGGGCATAGCAATGGCCCAGAGCCAGGCACCACCTCACAAGGAATCACCCTGCTGTCAGCTCCAGTTCCCCCCTGGACGAGCTCTGACTGCGGCTCCAAGTTGGGTCTGGGCAGCCTGAGCACATGCTACCCCTGCACAGCCCGTGTGTCCACCTGTTAGTGCCCATCAATGCTGCCTTATTACAGCCCCATCAGTGTCCTGTCATTGCAGCCTCATCACCACACATTAGTGAAGAAAAAAAAACTTCTAAAATTTTGCAAATAACAGAAATGGAGAGGGTTTTGTATTTATTTTGTTTTTTTTACAAAATGTTCAGTATTTTTTAGCTTATTTAGCAAAAAATAAAAACCCCAGTGGTGATTAAATACCACCAGAAGAGAGCTCTCTCTCCAAAAAAATTATATAAATGTCATATGGGTTTGTGTTGCATGGCTGCGCAATTTTCATTCAAAGTGCGACAGTGCTGAAAATAAGCCTGTGCGGGAAGCAGGTGAGAGTAACCAGTATGTAAATAAAAGTTGCGCTAAAAAAAGGAACCATGCATAAATCATATGTGCATATAACAAACTGAAAAGACACCTGAAACCCAGGTAGTGACTGTAAATAAATCAGTCCTTATTAAAGAATCACAAGTGTCCTTTAAAAAAATGAATAAACAAAGTCCAACTTTAAGTCCAAGAAATTCCATATAAGTGAATCAAATGAAGGTCTTCAAAAATCGTGTTGAAATAAATAATCCGTCACCAAGGTAAATACACCCAATGTGCTCAGAAGTAATTTGGGTACTCTTACCAGAGATCCGGGACTCACTATCGCTAGTAAGTCAAACTCACAGGCAGAAATGACCTTCTGCGGGTATGTGTCTTAGGATGTCTGGTATGGGTATGCTCCCTTCTTTTCCTCCTCTTATCTCCAGCAGTATATCAAGACTGTCTCACAACAGGATGTCCACACGTATTTACGGCGTCCCCCGAGAGTTAGGAAAGAGGGACCAATAGTGTAATACCGTTTAGGATAACAGGTTTATTATAAAACAAGCAAATATACTCACAAACATAGGTAAAACAACAGCATTTGGATTTAAAATAGCCGGCTCCGGTAGTTCAGTGTAAATCGCCCGCAC
>BLSH010226118.1:212444-223595 GCA_018402905.1 Glandirana rugosa
TTTTTTTTTTTTTTTTTTTTTTTGTGTGAGTTCAGCCATACAAGTGTATGGCTGAAGTCGCATTGCTCAGAGATCGCATGTGATCTCTGATGCAATCTCAGTCTGAACCCGGGCTAAATGCCACTCCCATTAGGATCTGTTCAACATTTACAAACTCAAGTGCAATGGGACTTTAAAAAGCCTCCGCAAATGCTTTGGTCATCGCTTGCTGTTCACACTGCTCTTATAGAAGATGAAGCAGGCCTATTCCTGTCCAAAGTTCTAGGTACCTGTGGTGCTGCTTTTTTTTTTTTTTTAAATAACAGCTAAATTGCTCTCAGGTGCTGACCTAGAACCAGTATGCACATAAGAAGCCTTGACTTTATTTGCTCTGCCTTAGTGACTTCAAAGTATTGAAGTAAGCTAGTTGAGCAGTGGCAGCCTGCATTTGCCATGACCAGTGCCCTTTAACTGCAGTCATTAAACATTACACCCATAGTGCCTTTGTCTTTCTCCCTGCAATCTATGACAAACAAAAAATGACAGTTTTTTTTATGGTACATAAAGCCTACATCTGTGTTGTATCAATCTCTGCTGTTCTCTGCAACAATTTGTGTGGAGGACCTGTTCTGCATTGAGTTGAATGAGAAATTTTCCCCACCACAGGTTGCATTCAGCATGGCTGGAAACAGGATTTGTTCACACCAACAGCTCATATTGCAATTTTTTTATAGGTGCAGAGAGAAGTACAAATGTTTTTTTTTTTGTTTTTAAGCAAACTTGCTGTTAGACTTTATTAAATTGCATGCTGGCCATCTGGCTGGAGTGCAATACTTGTTCTCAGGTCATATTTTCCAGATTTACAGCTAAAAAAAATATCAGTGTCATTTTTGTAAGGCTAATTAATATATAGTAACTTTGAGAGATCCAGACAACACTTTCATTACACAGTGTATTGGTGCAGTCCATGTACATTAATTGGGAAACATGGCCCTGGTATATAGTGCATATAAAATACTGGCCACTGAGGATCACAGCTAAGACACATTGCTCTAAAAAGGCAGATATTCAAGTGACAAAATGTTTCCTGATCACATTCCACTAATAAGTGACAAAGGGAACCAAGTAAGTACAATTTCTTTGCTTTGTAGCACTCCTATAGTGTATGCAATGTTGTACATTACATATCCACACCAAGCAAGAACTAAATTCCATGATAATTTTCAGGGAAGAAATATGTACTTTTATCAAAATAGAACATATGAGTGCAGATACATTGCATTGTGTTATCCACAGTTCATAGCAGCAGGGACCTGAATGCAGAGCTGTAAATATTGGCCTTCTTTGCAAAGAGAACTTAGGCTGTCCTAACCTCTAACCTACAAAGAGATTACTACACTCATATCCACAGAGCTCTGGAGGTGGAGAGTCACTTGAATTATAGACAGTATTTTAGAGCTGACCTATTCTTCCAATCTAAGGCCTCATACACATGGGCGTAATAGCCCAACGTCACGCAAAAATCGTCATCAAACACGCGATTTCGTCTGTGTTAATGCGCGTTAGTGTCAATAAGCGTTTTGTTAAAAAAAAAAAACATTCCTCTGCTTTTTTTTTTTTTTACCTAAAGCCGCCGGTTAACAGCGTTGATGCGTGTTAGTGAGCGTTTTGGCAGCTCAGCATTAAAAACGCTCTTAACGCTGCAGCTTCAGAACGGTCTGGCCGTGGGTTCTGCTTTCAGCTCGCCAATGCTATCTACAGCTCAAAAACATCAGCATTTTTATAGATTCATGGAAAGCTGTAAAAAAAACATCCGTGTGTATGAGGCATAAAGCTTGGTTATCCAACAGATTCATTAACACATTTTATTATGACAAAGCAAATCAGTATAATTCCAGGTGGCAGAAGATCAGCTGCAGAATACCTACCACGCTACCCTTAGATGACTTAATTTTTCAATCAGCCAGCAAGTAGGCTGATCAAGAAAAAGGACTTCCTACATCCATACAAGCAAGGTGAATGGAGGTATCATCCTCGCTGATACATTGTTGGGTTCACTTATTAAACTTCAAAAATGCAAAATTTAATGCAGCTCCGCATAGAAAGTAATCGGTTTCCGGGGTTTTTTTTTTTTTTTTTTTCCTTCAAAGCTTAAAGTGGATATAAACCCACCACTCACCCAGTATAAACTAATGAATGTGTGTGCGCAAATGTCACCCCTTTCAGCAGTAGCAGACTTGCAAAACACCGGGATCAGTGGGTGTCTCTCTTTGCTGAAGGTCGGTAGGTGGAGTTGTGATGTCACAAGACTCCCCACTTTTCCTACAGAAAAAGATAAGGGGATTACACAGAGTTAATCCAACTGTGTGTGGCAAACCTAGGCACAGATGACATGATATCCTCTCCTGTACAATTTTTTTTTTTTTTTTTTTTTTTTTTTTTTGGGGAGGGGGTTTACAGCCACTTTAATTGAACAAGCTGTAGTTAGACGCTGATTAGATACCATGCACAGTTGCACCAGATTTTGCACTCTCCAGTTTTAGCCCTTATTCACACTAAACACGGGTTTGAAATTGTGCAAGTTCAGCTAAACTTGCATGATTTCAAACCCGCGTGTCAGTGCGAGTTCAGAAGCGATTTGAAAGACATTGATGTGGGATTCATGCACAGATGTCTATTGAAGTCGCCAAAAGTAGTGCAGGAACTACTTTTTGAGATTGGTGCGGCGCCAAAAAGTCAGCGTCTCACCAATTGGGACAATGCCATTGCCAGAAATAGGCTGTGATTTTACATGCCATATCACTCTGATGTGAATGTTGTCTTTAGTAAGTCAACCCCTGTATTCCAACATCAGGACACCACTGTCAGAATACACAGATCGTTGGCTACAGCCGCTGATCAACAAAAGTTTCCCAACATTCCCATTCAACAGTATAACGATTGACTTGACTGTCAAACAGGGACAGTCCTTGGCCAGTTCAGCAGGGATCAGCCCAATTTTGTTGCATCTCTGGCCAGCTGAAGCCTGCAAATGTTTTTTTATGTGTAATATGGTAGAACATGTGTCCTTTAAAAGGAGATCATCCTAGTTTGTTTTTTTTTTTGGTGAAATTAGCTTAACTGCAGTTATATTTGAGAATATTGAGGTTTCTTTCCTTAGGAACTATTGCTGTACCAAAAGGCCCATTCCATCAAACACTTGCTGGCCTTTAAAAGGCGTTTGAGGGAAGAAAAACAAAAGTGCACCTTACAGGATTTCTGAGCCCAGTGCATGTCACCTTTCATACATACTTCCTTTACACAAGATGGCCTGCACACAGCAAATCCATTCCTTTGTAGCAAGTGAGCAAATATGGTAATATGTACATTTTCGGTTTTACTATTTTCATTCAAAATCGGATATTAGGTTTAACGACTACTATAACTCAATGGAGTCTTGTTACCATAACAAATAGAGGGTAAAAAAAAATCTGGAATCCAATTCCTGTGGGCACCACGATAAGCCTATCTATTCAAAACGTATTCAGATCCTGCCACGCATACATTACAGAAGTGCTAATGTTTAATATGTACGAATAGAAAAAGTCTCTTGGGTTAATGCGTGGATTTACCATTAGAATGGCCTTTCCGCTTCCACAAACACCATTCAGTCCTGGAAACTCGTAAGACACTGTGCCAGCCCTTTAAAGAGTGTCCTTGATGGCTTCTTCCAGGTTGTAACTTGTAGCGTCATAAACCAAAGTAAGTGCTTGGTGAGCCTGTGCTCCAACTAAATGTCATTATTTTTGGAAGTTAAGTCTGGAATCTCTTTCTGCATAAAATGCATTATGGCCTGAGCCACCTTATCGGGTCCAATATTATATACAGGATGTGTAGGCTTCTGTAAGGGAGGAAGAGAAAACAGACATGAGAAACCACACATAGTTCTGCATTCCCAAAAGATGGTATGGAGGTAATCTATACATTTCCATTAGGGAAAAGAAATCACACACAAACACAAGAAACCCAACTCTTCTGGTTATATTTTAGTATAACAGTTGGGAAAACACAAGATAACTATTAGATGTAGAAAAAAAACCCTAAAGCCAGTGTTTGCTTGGTGGAACACCACAGGGGCTATTTTACCATAATGGAGCCCATGTCTGATATTAAATACATTTGTACAGTAGATAAGGCAATACA
This sequence comes from Glandirana rugosa, assembly GCA_018402905.1. Classification (NCBI taxonomy): domain Eukaryota; kingdom Metazoa; phylum Chordata; class Amphibia; order Anura; family Ranidae; genus Glandirana; species Glandirana rugosa. The sequence goes on from BLSH010226118.1 coordinate 216,606, forward strand.
CAAGTACACTAACCCAAAGAAAGCGTAAGGAATCTTTTCAGTAAAAGAGGATTGATAGTTTTGGGTTCTGCACTATACCCATCACCTCTGGACTGCCTAAACCAGTACACCAATATTTAATATAATGCAGCTCACTAGTCCCCAGATGAGGTGCCTACATTTTATTTTTTTTCTGCCGCGCGCGCCCCCCACATTTTCCCCTGATGATCCTGCCATTAACAGTGTATCAGTAGAGGAGCAGCATGGTCACCCTAGGACAGGAAGGTGGTCAGAACACCTCATCCCCATATATAGGGGAGAGATGTAATGTAATCCACAACTATAACTGGGAGGAGCTCGAACTGACAGAGTCCAGCAAGAACAGGAAGTTATCGGCTGACTAGTTTTTTTGGCAGAAAAAACAGGTATCTTCTTGCAACTGGTAGATATAACAAAAACGCCTTACATCATGTTATAGAGAAGGGTTACTTTCTGTCGGTGAGCCCAATGAGGAGATTTTCATTCACTTCCTGCCCCTGTGACATCTTTAGAAGAAATTTGGGGGGGGGGTGCGCAGATGGTATGGGACAGGAAGGCACTGATAGCAATAAACAGAAGTTGCCTGCATACACCACATTCCAGCAGCAAGAATCAATAAAATCTGTATTTGTATAAATAGCAAACAAGAGGTGGCCCCAAAGGGGAGGGATTTTTAGGGGTGGATGCTAAGACAGTAGAAAAAAAGTATATGGCATATGTAAAAGTAGCAAAGTTTATTAGAACATTAGTAAAATCACACATAACTGCATATAAGCAATACATAAAATAAGTTGCAATACACACGCGAATATCATCTGGCGGTCACATCAAGTGAGGCCCAACCAGTGATTTACAGCAATGTTCCCAACATGTTTCGATGAGACAAGGGTATTAGATCTTCTTCAGGAGAGAGTGTATTGCCAAACAATTCAATTCCAAATGGAAGACATTCCACATAGAAGGAATTCTACTGAAAAAGCTCCCGGGATGATAGGGGAGGAATGATTCCTATACAGGCTATCTACACACACGGATTCTATTGTTCCTCTTGGCAGCCTCTATATACTACTACACACAGCTATTGGAGGAGTCTTGTGTCCTGGGATGTTTCCCAGCAGACGTTTGGTAAAGACACCCCAATTCCCTTATTTGGCTGCCTTTATTTCCATCTCCCCTTCTAGCCGAGGGTGCTTCCCCGTATCCCCTAATTCTTTTCCGGTCCTTGTGGAGATTTATGTTTAGCTGCAATCTGCGGCTTAAACAGTTGACCTACAACTCATTGAATCAATCAATACTCCCCTATCATCCCGGGAGCATTTTCAGTAGAATTCCTTCTTTGTGGAATGCCTTCCATTTGGAATGGAATTGTTTGGCAATACACTCTCCCCTGAAGAAGATCTAATACCCTTGTCTCATCGAACATGTTGGGAACATTGCTGTAAATCACTGGTTGGGCCTCACTTGATGTGTCCGCCAGATGATATTCGCGTGTGTATTGCTTATATGCAATTATGTGTGATTTTACTATGTTCTAATAAACTTTGCTACTTTTACATACGCCATATACTTTTTTCTACACTTTTCTACTGTCTTAGCATCCACCCCTAAAAATCCCCCCCCCTTTGGGGCCACCTCGTTTGCTATCATTTATTGGGATGTGGTGGTATGTTTAATAGGGACACACCCCAGGGCTCTATTCAATTTTGCTTTGTATAAAGTAATGACAGGCTGACAGCAGCAGTCACTGCCCAAATGTACCTGCGCACAAAGCAGTTACCTGGGGTTAGGGATGGATGTCCAAGCCTGGATGCGTTCAAATGTACCCAGGCTCACACATCTCTAACCCCTTTGTGTGTGGTTACATGCAAACAGTGATGGCTGCTGCCAGAAGCTGCCTCCGCTATTTGCATGCACCTGAACAGCAACAAACACAGCCCCCTCCCAGGGGGCGGCTCTCACTGGCAGATAACCCCACACCAAGCTCCTGCTAGCTCAGTTCGTAACAAGCAGTGCAACCACAAGAGAGGTGGGTGCTGTGCCTGTCGACAAACTCAGAGAAAGGGATTTTATGGCAAGTCAAAAAAAAAAGGGGGATTTGATTATAACTTACCGTAAAATCCTTTTCTCTGAGTTCACTGACCGACGCAGCCTTCTTATGCTCATATCACTAGGAGTAGACTAGGCAAAAATAAAACAAAAGCATAGGTTGGCCCCTCCCAGGGGGTCGTCCTCACCTTAGCATATAATCCCCCTGCTCTGCATAGCACATCAGTTCCTAACAAGCCGTACAAACTCAACACAGAGGGGTGGGTGCTGCGTCTGTCAGTGAACTCAGAGAAAAGGATTTTACAGTAAGTTATAATAAAATCCCTTTTACTCTTCCGTTCACTGACAGACGCAGCCTTCTTATGACACGTGGGGACGTCCCAAAGCTGTGCCAATCAAGAGGGGTGGGCAAACTAACAACTGTACCCAACAGAAAAAGCCCTCTCAGGCGGCACTAAATCGCACCTACACTGCCGCTTGTAATACTTTGCGGCCAAAAGCAGCATCCGAAGATGCTGAAACATCAATTTTGTAAAACTTAGTAAACATGTGCACTGAGGCCCAAGTAGCTTTGCACACCTGAGACACCGAGGCCTGGTGTCTAAACGCCCAGGAAGTACTAACTGCCCTGGTGGAATGAGCCGTGACTGGAAACGGGGGAACCTTGCCCCGAATCTCATATGCATGAATCACGGTCTTCCTTATCCAACGAGAAAGGGTAGCGGATGAGGCCGCCATGCCTTTGCGCGACCTTTCCGTCAGCACAAATAAAGAATCAGACTTCCGAAAAGAAGCTGTAAAAAACAAATACACCCGCAAAGCCCTCACCACATCCAAAGAATGCAGATCAACTTCTTTGGGATGCGACGGGTGCGGGCACAATGAGGAAAGAACAATATCCTCATTTAAATGAAAAGAAGAAACCACCTTCGGAAGAAACGAAGGGGAAGGTCGCAAAACCGCCTTGTCCTTATGAAGGACCAAGTAAGGTGACTTGCAGGATAATGCTGCCAACTCAGACACCCGCCTAGCGGATGTGACAGCCACCAGAAAAGCCACTTTCTGCAACAACAGCTGCAAGGGAATGTCCCTAATCTTTTCATATGGTGGTTTCTGCAGCACAGAAAGCACCAGATTCAAATCCCATGGTGCCAAGGGCGACCGTATCCGAGGAGCCACATGACGTACCCCCTGTACAAATGTATGGATCAATGAGTGAGACGCCAAGGGCCGTTGAAAAAGAACCGCCAGGGCCGAAATCTGACCCTTAAGCGTACTTAATGCCAGGTTCTTGTCCAGTCCTTGCTGCAAAAAAGTCAGTACTCTGGACACTATATAAGAGCGGGGGTTCCAACCCCCTGCCTCACACCAGGTAATATAGGCCTTCCAGGTCCTATGATAAATCTTACGTGAGGTACTTTTACGTGCTTCAATCATAGTAGGGATCACAGAGTCCAAGACACCCCTATCCCTCAACACCTGGGACTCAATAGCCAAGCCGTCAAAGCCAGCGAGGGTAAAGCAGGGTGCAAGATGGGCCCCTGAGATAGTAGGTCTTCGCGAAGTGGGAGACGCCACGGAACATCTGTCACCATCCGTACTACGTCGGCGTACCAAGGATGCCGAGGCCAATCCGGCGCTACCAGGATTGTCGGGATTCCCTCTGCTTCTATCCTGCGCAGAACCCGCGGTAGAAGCTTTAGAGGAGGAAAAATGTTCAGAAGCCGATACCGACCCCAGGGCGCTACCAGTGCGTTCAAGGCGACCGCCAACTGACCTTTTGTACTGCACACAAAGGTCTGTACCTTGTGATTGAACCTGGAGGTCATGAGGTCCACGTCTGGCATGCCCCGCTTGAGGCAAATCTGGCGGAACACTTCTGGATGTAGGGACCATTCCCCCTGATCCAGAGTACGGCGGCTGAGAAAGTCCACCTGCCAGTTTTCCACGCCTGGGATGTAGATTGCAGAGAGAGCTGGCACGTGAAGTTCTGCCCACCGAAAGATCAGAGCCGCCCCCGCAGCTGCTGCCGAGCTTCTTGTTCCGCCCTGATGGTTCACATACGCCACAGCCATGGATTGTCCGACTGAACCCAGACAGGGAGGCCTTGCAGCCTTTCTGACCAACGTGACAGACAAAGTCTGATCGCTCTCAGTTCCAGTACCTTTATTGGAAGACAAGCTTCCTGCACTGACCAACGACCCTGGGCAGAGAACTGACCCAGGACCCCTCCCCAGCCCGACAGGCTGGCATCCATCGTTACTATCAACCAACTGAGGGGGAGGAAACATTTTCCCAATTTTAGGGCTGGAGCCCAAATCCACCAAATCAAGGATCCTCTGGACTGATGATCCAACCTGATCAGTTTGTCTAGGGATAGGGGAGATTTGTCCCATTGCGACAAAATCGCCTTCTGCAAGAGCCGAGTGTGACTCTGGGCGTAAGGTATCGCTTCAAAAGTCGACACCATGAACCCAAACACTCGCATACAGAACCGTAAGGAGGACCACTGGCGTGATAACAGGGTTCGCACTGCTGCCTGAAGTGTCAGGAGCTTGTTTGGTGGTAAAAACACCCTTGCCTGCACAGTGCCCAGAATCAGACCCAGGTATTCCAGCCGGCAGGATAGAGTCAATGATGATTTCTGCAGGTTGATCAGCCAACCAAATTCTTTGAACGTGGACACCGTGATTATCACATTCTCCTCCAGAGCCGCAGCAGACTCTGCTCTCAGGAGTAAATCGTCGAGGTACGCTACTACCGCAATACCTCTCTGTCTCAGCAGCGCGAGCATCGGGGCCACCACCTTGGTGAACACTCGGGGAGATGAAGCCAGCCCGAAGGGAAGTGCCACAAACTGGCAACGCCGGTCCCCCACTGCGAAGCGTAAAAAAGCTGGTGACTGACAAACTGGAACATGGAGATACACGTCCCTGATATCCAGGGACGCCATGAATTCCCCTTGGTGCAGGGCGGCCACGACTGAGCGGTCTCTTCGTCTTTACAAAGCGGTTTAATGCCTTCTGGTCCAGAACTGGCCTGACACTGCCCTTTTTGGGAACCACAAAGAGGTTTGCGTAAAACCCGTGAAATCTTGCCACCATGGGTACCGGTACAATCACCCCCTGTTCGGCAAGCGCCCGAACGGTGCCTAGCAGCGCCTCCCGACGCCCCTGAGGGAGTCTCAAGTTTGAAGGGAAGAACCTTTCTGGGGGCAGAAAGATGAATTCTATCCTGTACCCGGAGGACACCACCTCCAGTACCCAACGATCGGTGATGCGGGCAGTCCATCTGTCTGCGAACCCCAGCAACCGCCCCCCACCCGTGAGTCGGGCGGGGGTAACCCATGATGCGGAGGTTGATTTATCCTTCGCTTTTTCGGACTTATGCTGCCAGGGCCTTTTACTGGGCCCAGCGGAAGCCTTACCGGACTTGAAGCCCTTACCCGCTGAGCCGTGTGCCCGAAAAAACTTCTTCTGACCTGAAGAAACAGGGCTCTGCGTACGGCGAAAATGCCGCCGCTTTGGCTCTGGAAGGAAAGTACTCTTCCCTACCGTGAAATCCTTAATGATTTCATCCAACTGTGGGCCAAACAGACGCCTCCCTGAAAGGGAAGATCTGCAAGAGCTAGAGCTGGCCGCATGGCTGACCCAGCCAACAAGAACAGTGCCTTAGACACTGCCTCCGTGCGGCGATCGGCCGCCTCCTTAAAAGACGGAGAATCCTCCAAGGGAATGGTCATTGCCTTATTCAGACGGGCCACTGGGGGGTCCACCGTTGGGGAAGCCCATCTCTTAGTAAAGCTATCCTCAAAGGGGTAGCAAACAGCAAAGCTTTTAGGAAAAGCAAAGGAATTTGGTAGCCGCAGCCATTCCTTGAATAACGCCTGATCAAACACCTGATCATAAGGGTAAGCCCTAGGTGACCTAGGGGGTTTAAGTGATCCACAAATATATGAGAGGACTCATGCGACTCCCCTGCTTGGTCAGGCCGCATGGAGTCGCGGATATCAGGCCACCATCGCTTTATCACGAGAAAAAGAAGCCTCCTGATCACCTTCGCCTTCTGAGGGCAGTTCACCCTCTGATAGGTCCACAGGTGTGACCACTGAGGTGCTTTCTGGATCCGAATCCTCCCCTGAGGAAAGAGGGGGGGTGGACATTTTTTGGGGCCCCCTGGAACAGGGTCCCCCGCCCGGGGAAAGAACTCCCCAAATACCGCCCTCAGCTGTTCCAAGGGACACCAAGGTTCCCGGGGTGGATTGTTGATCCGCAGGTACACCTGCCATAGCCTTGCCGGCCTCTGACATCCCAGCCTTCCGGCACCCCCACTGTGTGACCACCACCAATCAGCCAGGGAGACCCGGGAGGATTGCACCCACCGCTACCAGCACCCAGGGAGAGCCAGCTATACTTTCTGTTTTAAATGCCTCAGCACTTGTGACCGGAATGAGCAATGCCCAAAAATCCACTGCACTTCAAGAGCCTGCACCACAGTGTCTAAGTGAAACCGGAAGTACTACTGCCGTTTATATTGCTTCGGGTACCAAAAACGACCACTGGGGGCCGCCAGAGAAAAACCACATGTGGTTACCAAACAATGGAAGCTGCCATTAACACAAGCAGAGCTTATAGCAAAAAAAAAAGTGCTCCGAACGGTCAGTGCAAGGTGCGGTACTGCGGGGGGTGGGGGGGGGGGAGTGGGGGGAGATAATCCTCAAAGGGGTACCACCCAGTGTGTCCCCACTAACAGACCCCCACCGGCCGGCTACCACAGAAGCTGCCCAGGTGCCCACTCTCCGCGCCTCTAGGACGGAAGAGGGGTCCACTCACCAATCCGACGGGCGCAGCGGGTAGCCACCCGGAGCAGACTTACCTCCCCATAGAGAGGCATGCTGCTGGCCAGGCCCCTGGACAGGAACAAAAC
>BLSH010226118.1:245130-270407 GCA_018402905.1 Glandirana rugosa
GCATCAATGTGCAGCCGTTCACCGTGGGTAACAACACCCTCCTGCAATATATTGCAGGAGGGTGTTAGCGCGAGGGCGCGCGGGGGACCCCGCGCGTGGACCTTCGTAGGCACTGGCGGCCCAGATACTCTGGGCCGCGTAGTGCCTAGGGCCATTTACCGGCGAACCTCGCCGGCAAATGGTACACTAGCGAGGCAGTTTACTGCCTCGTAGTGTACATTTGTTCGGCCGCCTTCACGGCCGAACAGAGGGGGGAGAGGCGTGGCTAGCCACGTCACACTGTCCCCTCTCCCCCCTCTCTCCTCTACGTCGCCACGACCGCGCGGGAGCGCGATTGTGGGAGGACGTTATATAACGTCCTCCCACAACAATGGGTGCCACTTGCCGACGTGTAACTACGTTACACGGTCGGCAAGTGGTTAATGAGGGAAAAAAAATTAACTTAAATGATTTTAGCAAATGGCTGCAATATAACAAAGTGAAAAATGTAAGGGGGTCTGAATACTTTCCATACCCACTGTATATATTGTACATTCACGTCAATCCCTACCCTTTAAAAAGCTTACAATCTAAGGTTCCTTACTGACATTCATATACGCATACTAGGGCCAATTTAGACAGGATCCAATTAACCTACCAGCGTGTCTTTGGAGTGTGGGAGGAAACCGGAGTACCCGGAAGAAACCCGCGCAGGCACAGGGAGGACATGTCGTGGTTGGGATTCGAACCAGCGACCTTTTTGTTGCTAGGCGAAAGTGCAATCCACTACACCAGTGGTTCTCAACCCTGTCCTCAAGTACCCTCAACAGGCCATGTTTTGGGAATTTCTCTTAGATAAAATAGCTGTCCAAAATACAAAGCCATTGACTCAGATTTAAAAAGCACCTGTGCAAGATAAAGGAAAACCTGCAAACATGGCCTGTTAGGGGTACTTGAGGACAGGGTTGAGAACCACTGCAATACACCACTGTGCCGCCCTGCATATTCCTGATACATGCCTGTTGTACCATATACAGTGAGGGGAAAAAAGGGATTTTATTAAAACTTATCGTAAAATCCTTTTCTCTGAGTTCACTGACAGACAAAGCCCTTCATTGACAAGTGGGGTCCTACTAGGAATTAACTAGGCAAATAGAAAGAAAGCAAGCTGGCCGCTCCCAGTAGGCCGTCCTCTCTCTCCCATATAACCCCCCTGCTCTGCTTAGCATATCAGTTCATAACAAGCCGCACAAACTGCACCACAGAGGGGCGGGTGCTGCGTCTGTCAGTGAACTCAGAGAAAAGGATTTTACGGTAAGTTTATAAAATCCCTTTTTCTCTTACGTTCACTGACAGACGCAGCCCTTCATTGACAAGTGGGGATGTCCCAAAGCTGTGTCAGCTTTGGGACAACAACTGTACCCAACAAAATCCTCTCAGGAGGCGCCAGTCACGCCTACACTGCCGCCTGTAAAACTTTATGGCCAAAAGCACCATCCGAAGATGCTGACACATCAATGCACACCTGTGACACGGAGGCCTGGTGTCTGAAAACCCAGGAAGTGCTAACTGCCCTGGTGGAATGAGCCGTGACTGGAAAAGGGGGAAACTTGCCCAGTATACGCATGGGTCACGGTCTGTCTGATCCAGCGGGAAACAGTAGCAGACGAGGCCGCCAATCCTTTGCGCGGACCTTCCGTCAGTACAAACAACGCATCAGACTTCCGAAAGGAATCTGTAGCCACCAAATACACCCGCAAAGCCCTCACGACATCCAATGAATGCAATTCAAATTCCTTAGGATACGATGGATGCGGACATAAAGAAGGAAGAACAATATCTTCATTAATGTGAAAAGAAGAGACCACCTTCGGTAGAAACGAAGGAGAAGGGCGCAAGACCACCTTGTCCTTGTGAAAGACTAGGTAAGGAGACTTGCAGGACAACGCTGCCAACTCAGACACCCGCCTAGCGGATGTAATGGCCACCAAAAAAGCCACTTTCTGCGACAGCAATTGTAAAGGAATGTCCCTGATTGTCTCATGGCGGTTTCTGTAGCACAGAAAGCACCAGATTCAAATCCCACAGTACCATAGGTGACTGTACCCGAGGAGCCACATGGCGCACACCTTGTACAAATGTACGAATCAACGAATGTGACGCCGAAGGCCGCTGAAAGAGAATCGCCAAGGCTGAAATCTGACCCTTGAGAGTACTCAATGCCAATTTTTTATCCAGGCCCTGCTGCAAAAAAAGCCAGAACCCGGAACACAACGCAAGAGCGGGGATCCCAACCCCCTGCCTCACACCAGGCAATATAGGCCTTCCAGGTGCGATGATCAATCTTGCGCGAAGTACACTTACACACTTACAGCATGGTAGGGATCACAGAGTCAGCGACACCCCTATCCCTCAACACCTGGGACTCAATAGCCAAGCCGTCAAAGCCAGCGAGGGTAAAGCAGGGTGCAAAATGGGCCCCTGGGACAACAGATCTTCGTGCAGCGGAAGGCGCCAGGGAACATCTGCCACCATTCGCACCACGTCGGCATACCAAGGACACCAGGGCCAATCCGGAGCCACCAGGATTGTCGGCATCCCCTCCGCTTCCACCCTGCGCAGTAGCCGCGGTAGAAGCTTGATGGGAGGAAAAGCGTACAGGAGCCGATACCGACTCCAAGGCGCTACCAGCGAGTCCGCCAACGGGTCTCTCGTCCCGCACACAAAGGTTTTCACCTTGTGATTAAACCGAGACGCCATGAGGTCCACATCTGGCGTGCCCCACTTGTGGCAAATCTGGCGGAACACTTCTGGATGTAGGGGCCATTCCCCCTGATCCAGCGTCTGGGGACTGAGAAAATCCGCCTGCCAATTCTCTACGCCCGGAATGTAGATGGCGGAGACTGCAGGCATGTGAAGTTCTGCCCATCGCAGAATGAGAGCCGCTTCCGCAGCTGCTGCCAAGCTCCTCGTTCTGCCCTGATGGTTCACACACACCACTGCCGTGGCATTGTCCGACTGAACCCGAACCGGGAGGCCGCGCAACCTTACCGTCCAGTGGGAGAGGCAGAGCCTGATCGCCCTCAACTCCAACACATTGATCGGAAGGCGAGATTACTGCGCCGACCAACGGCCCTGAGCAGACAGCTGCCCCAGGAGCCCCCCAGCCCGATAGGCTGGCATCCGTCGCTACCATCGACCAGTTCAGGGGAAGAAATTACTCCCCCAACGTCAGAGCCGGGGCCCGAAGCCACCAGGTCAACGATCCTCTGATCCAGTCTGATCAGCTGGTCCAGGGACAGCGGAGACTTGTCCCACCGTGACAGAATCGCGCGCTGAAGGAGTCGAATGTGACTCTGGGCGTACCACCTCAAAAGGGTGAAACCATAAGCCCCAAAGCCTGCATACAAAACCGTAAGGAGGACCACCGGCATGACAGCAGGGTTCGCACCGCTGCTTGTATTGTCAGTAACTCGGCCGGAGGTAAGAACACCTTCGCCTGTTCCGTGTCCAGAATCAGACCCAGGTATTCCAGGCGACAGGACTGTCACCGTCGCCTTCTGCAGACTGATCAGCCAGCCGACGTCCTTCAATGAGGCCATGGTGATAGCCATCTGTCCCCACCGGGGACAGATGGGGACGTGGAGATACGCGTCCCTGATATCCAGGGACGCCATGAAGTCCCCTTGGTGCAGGGCGGCCACGACCGAAACGGACAGATTCCATCCGGAATTTTCGCGCTTTCACAAAGTGGTTTAGCACCTTTAGGTCCAGAGCTGGCCTGACCCCCCCCCCCCTTTTTTGGGAACCACGAATAGGTTTGAGTAGAAACCATGAAACCTTTCCAACTGAGGTACTGGCACGATCACCCCCTGGTCGGAGAGTGCCTGAACAGCCCTTAGGAGGGCCTCCCTCCTCGAATTTGAGGGAGTCTTAAGTTTGATGGGAAGAACCTGTCTGGGGGTAGAGTGCTGAACTCTATCCTGTACCCGGAGGACACCACTTCCTGCACCCACCGGTCGGAAACGTGGGCAGTTCACCTGGCTGCGAACCCCAGAAGACGTCCCATAATGCAGAGGAGGACTTCTCCTCCGTCTTTTCGCTCTTGCGTTGCCCGCCATGCCAGGGGCACGAAAAAACCTCTTCTGACCCGTAGAGGCAGGTCCCTGCTTGCGGCGAAACTCCCACCGCCTGGGCTCCGGAAGAAAAGTACTCTTCCCTCCAGTGAAATCCTTGATAATTTCATCCAACTGTGCTCCAAAGAGACGACCACCCAGAAAAGGGAAGATCCGTAAGACCCTTCTTGGATGTGTGGTCACCCGACCACGAGTGTAACCAGAGTACCTGTCTGATAATGACTGCAAAAACAGACATTTTTGACAACATGGGAAGCAGCTCCAGAGCTGCGTCACACAGGTACCGAAGACCCTGAAACAAATGGTCTGCTCTCTGCGACGCCTCAAGCGTCCTGCCACATTGCAAATCATTCTGCAGCTCCGTCGTACAATCAGACAGAGATTGCGCCGCCATGGCAGACGCCAGATGCCCACTTCTTCACAAAACTATCCTCAAAAGCATAGCGTATAGCGAAGCGTTTAGGTAGGGCAAAGGAATTCTGCGGACGCTGCCATTCCTGATAGACCAGGTGGCCTAGCAGCCCAGCAACGTATGCGGACTCCTGCGACTCCCCTGCTTGGTCCAGTCGCAAAGACGCACGGCTATCAGAAATCAGTGCAGCCACCAGCGACTTTTCGCGCGCAACCGAGGCCCCCTGGTTCTCTTCACCGTCCGAAGGATCTAGCTCACCCTCGGAAAGTTGCACGGGGGTCCCCGTGACCCCCGAAGCCATTTCCGGTTCCGACTCTTCCACTGAGGAAAACGTGGGAGGCGGACGCTTTTTAGGGGCCCCCAGGGCCCTGCTCGGCCCCACCCGGGGGAGAAATTCCTCAAAAACTGCTCTCAGCTGGTCCAGGGACACCAAGGTCCCCAGCGCAGTTTGCGCTGCCGCTGACACCCCCACAATGCAGCCCCACCGCCACCCCACAGAATGCCAGGGAGACCCCAGGAGGACTGCACCCACCGCTACCAGCACCCCAGGGAGAGCCCAGCTATACTTGCTGTTTTGCCCACAAGCGCTGCTCCCAGCAGGAGTGCTTAAGGACCGCCAGTAAGAAGCCTGCACCGTCTGTAGTCAGCCACGCTGTCCCAAGAGAAAGAGGAAGCAAAAACGGCAGCAGCACGTCTTTCACTTCTCCAGGGACATCCAAATATGGCCACCGAAAACGTCCACAAGAGGCCAAAGCCTGTATGCAGGCTGCGACTACGGCAAAATGGCCGCCGCTGGCACAAGAGGGAAACCCTCAGCAAAATGGCCGCGGCCCGCCGTAAAATGGCGGTACGAACGCACGAGGTGCGGTATGAACGAACGGGGTGCAGTGCAGAGGGAGGGGGGTGTAGGAGGGGGGCGAGGACACCCAGGGGGGACACTAGCTCAGCGAACACCCTCCACCGGCCAGTCAAGTCACTAAAAATTAGGGGGGAGATAGGGGGTCACTCACCAGTCCTGATGGGCGTAGCAGGTAGCCACCCGGTTGCAGACCTTCCTACCATGTCAGAGAGGGATGCTGCAGGCCGTAAGCCCCTGGACAGGATCAGATCCAGTCACCGGGAGCAAGTGGGGGTCACCCACGCACGGGACGGGCACGATGCGGCGGGCCCCGCCAAGGCTAAGACTAGCTTGCATCGGTCGGCCGCGCTGGGGAAAGTGCAGGATTCTAGCTATCCTCTATGCCCCAGCCGGCTTCTTGATAGAAGTCTTCATCAGATAGCTTGACAAAAATAAAAAAGCGGTACCAAAAAAAGTGAAGCGCAGGTCCCATAAGAGAGCCAGGTCTAACTCCTTGCACTAGGCATAATAAAACTGATATGCTAAGCAGAGCAGGAGGGTTATATGGGAGAGAGGGAGGACGGCCTCCTGGGAGGGGCCAGCTTGCTTTCTTTCTATTTGTCTAGTTAACTCTTAGTAGGATGTGCATATAACCCCACTTGTCAATGAAGGGCTGCGTCTGTCAGTAAACGTAAGAGAAAAGTATTTGATCCCCTGCTGATTTTGTACTTTTGCCCACTGGCAAAGAAATGATCAGTTGTCCTGAACCCCTAGAAGAAAAACACCCCCAAAGCACATGGTTTCCACCTCCATGTTTGACTGTGGGGATGGTGTTCTTGGAGTAATAGGAAACATTCCTACTCCTCCAAACATGGCGAGTTGAGTTGATGCCAAAGAGCTTAATATTGGTCTCATCTGACCACAACACTTTCACCCAGTTCTCCTGACTCATTCAGATGTACAGGCCGTCTAAAGTTTGCCAATGAACATGTGCTTTCTTGACCAGTGGGACCTTGCGGGTGCTGTAGGATTTCAGTCCTTCACGGCGTAGTGTGTTACCAATTGTTTTTTTGGGGACTATGGTCCCAGCTGCCTTAAGATCATTGACAAGATTCTCTTGTGTAGCTCTGGGCTGATTCCTCACCGTTCTCATGATCATTGAAACTCCACAAGATGAAATCCTGCATGGAGCCCCAGACTGAGGAAAATTACGGCTCGGTTCACACTGGTGCGATGCGGAAACCCTCCGAATCTAGTGCAGGTTCCCATATCGCACCTGAATCAGACAGTGGTTCACACTGAGATCTGTGAATCCCTGCGGGTGTCAATATAAAAGTTAATGACACCCCCAAATTTGTTCTCTGTGAACACCCATGCAATCCGATTCCATTGCGGGCCAAAAAATGGGTCCTGCACAATTTTGGTGTGAATGCGATGCGATTTCAGCCATAGTATGTAATGTGAACAGCAATTCAGTGCGAATCACATGTGATGTCTGTTATCGCACTAGTGTGAACCGGCACTGACAGTTATTTTGTGTTTCTTCCATTTGCCATTAAATCGCACCAAATGTCACCCTCTCACCAAGCTGCTTGTCGATGGTCTTGTGTAGGATTACAAACTCCTCCCTGACATCCTTGGATAGTTCTTTGGTCTTGGCCATGGCAGAGAGATTGTAATCTCAGCGAGTGATTGCTTTGGTGGACAATTGTCTTTTATACAGGTAACAAGCTGAGATTAGGAGCACTATCTTTAAGAGGGTGCTCTTAATCTCAGCTCATTAACTGTATAAAAGACATCTGGGAGCCAGAAATCTTGCTGATTGATAGGGGATCAAATACTTATTTCACTCATTAAAACGCAAATCAATTTTTAACTTTTTTGAAATGCGTTTTTCTGGATATTTTTGTTGTTATTCTCTCATTGTTAAAATAAACCTACCATTAAAACTGTGCACTGATCATTTCTTTGTCAGTGGGCAAATGTACAAAAACAGCAGGGGATCAAATACTTTTTTCCCTCACTGCACATTCAACCTAGCATGGTCAGTTTTCTGGTTCTGCTAAGAGAACAGACTGCCTGCCCTCCAATGGTCAGATATGTGCTGACCCAGCCCCCACAGCTCTTTACTGGGAATATTGGTGTCAAGCTCCTTTTCCGTCTGCTGACCGCCTACTCCAACATCCCCTCCCCCCACCTATCCAAGCCGCTTACGCAGGTGAGAAAAGAGGTTGGGTGATCACTTGCAGGAAAAAAAAAGGGGCAATGATAATGCGTGTAGACACACACACACACACACACACACACACACACACACACTGATCAACAAAGGTCATGCTGAATGTTGCCTTTCTTACCTCCTTTATGTTATAGTTAGTGCACACACACACTTTACCTTGCCTTTTTATATTACTATATTATTAGGTTGTTTTACAAGGCGAGGGTTCACATATACTTTAAATGAAGTGAATAAACTGAAAAATTTCTAATAAAAACTATTTGACAAATAAGTGTAAAAAGAGATGGGACATGTATACTTATTTGAAGAGGAATTTATTTATAGGGTAATTAGGCCCGACTCCTCCCTTAGCGTTAGTGTCAAGACGCATGCTTGCTTCATACACCAAAGGGAACTACTTTTCCATACACAACTGATGGACCCCCCATTCTTTGTACAATATTTGAGATAAAGAGTTAATGCTGCCTTAAATGTTGGAACAGGGAAATAAGGCTATAAATCACACAGGTGCCGGTGCAAATTGTAGCGGCAGGAATCTTTGGATTCCTGCAGTGGCTGTGATCAGTTAGGTGCGGCTGAAGACCCCATTCACTATAATGGCAGGCTGGTGGCGGCTGCAGGTATTCACAGCTGCCTGCACAGCTACAAAGTGTGCCTAGCAGCGATCACCGCACATAATCGCTGGTTGTGTACAGAGCCACGCATAGCTGCGGCTGCCGGCGACCTGACATTTTTTTTTTAATAATATTTTCATTGTTTTAGAAAAGCACACGAAGAGATGAGTAAAAGAATAAGGAACTTTCTGATATTTCATGTGTACAAATCCAAGCTGTCAAAAGATAACTATACATAAACATATAAAATTAGATTACAGATAAAAATGGTTCCTAAGAAAATGTAGAAAATCATTCAACATAAGTAAAAGAATAACTCCCAATACGCTTGGTCTTTGTTTTGCGATTGCAGGATTCTCTCATCCACATACCTGTTAATGACATTATAGGCTTCTTCTGTTCCAATGGTGCATAGAGCATTCACTGCTGCATAGGTAGGAGCTAGATGAGGTTGCTGGCTAGGTCCACCACCAAAGCCCCCATTGGGATCCTGACATTGACCTAGAAACTGGCAAACGCTAAAAAATAAAAAAAAAAAAGGACAAATGATGTTGCATAAGTCATTTCCAGTCACTGCTGTACACAGGTGATCTGTAAAATTACAAGTAAATGTATTTCCCATTTTTTTCCGTCACGCTTTTAGCATAAACTGGCTGCAGTCCATGCCTTGCGCAGTGTACAGTCTCTATCCAATCCAGGCACTTATAAGAATGGCCAAGAATGGAGCCTGGATAATATATCTCCAGCGTATCCAAAGTCCAAAGGAAGAATACATTGATCCAGGAGTGCCAAGGAATTGAATCTGGACCTGTCAGCGCCCCAAGGGAGCAAACTAGAGGGTGAGTCTGCACCAAAATCCAGGTGTCAAAACTGCAATGATTATCTTCTGCAGCTGAAACATACTGCATAATGCTGCTAGAATTCTCCCAACTATTTTCTTATCTGCTATGTGATGTTCTTTGTAAGTTTATGCAAATTCCCAAAAAGTGCTTGGGGAGTGTTTCCCATACTTCCTGTACAAGGGTAAAAATCAACCCAACGAGGTCCTCACTATGAGATGTCCAATTTTTTCTTTTTATTAACTACTGTAATATTTTAGATTTTTCTATACTTTCTGGTTTTGGCAACAGTGGCAAAAAAACCCCCAAAAACCCCATTCTAGGGGTTCTAACACTCACTTTACTGTTTTGTAGGAAGAAAACAGAATCAGAAGGCATGTGCTCCACAATGTTCCAAGGAACAGGAATATCAAATGGACAAATTCCTGGCTGCTGAACTATGAGAACTATACTAATACAAATGGTTATGTATGATACAGTTCATGATCATTACATTCATATCTGACTTTTATTTTAATATGGCTCACCTTGATGCCACAGATTCAGGGATTGGCTCATCCAATATCATTAAACTATGTACAATCCAATAGCATAGCCAGGGGCGGCTGGCATCCAGGCACTAGGATGAAGAAAAGGTTACACAGAAAACAAGTCAAAAATCTAAAGTGCTTCTTCAATGTAGCCTTAGACGTTTACCTGGAGACTCTTCATGGAACAAAGCTTAGCAATTGATTTCACTAAGGGAACTTTCACACTGCTATCCCGTGCAGCACAGTCGCAGTATAACCCTGCACGTTTCAGCTGCATTTTGCTGGCAAAGCAACGCCGCTTTTGACACGGGAGCGCGCCGTGCTGGTGCTTCAGCAGCAGTGCCCATTCATTTCAATGGGCAGAGCGATGTAGGAGCGGTATATACACATCTCCCGCACTGCCCCAAAGATGCTGCTTGCAGGACTTCTGTGAAAGCGCATCGCCCCAGTGTGAAAAGTCACACTGAGAAGAATGGGCAGGAGTTTTGAGGTGGTTTTCAGGTGTGATTTAGAAGCTATTTCTAGCGCTAAAACTCCTGAAAACTGCCTCAGTGTGAAAGTGGCCTTAGTAAGCAGATTTGCATGTGGACAGCTTCTGACACACAACCTTACAAATGCACGAAAATGGCTAAGGCTTTTTCAGAGGAACTTTCATGCAGAAAAAAAATGGATTGATGCACATAAACGTGGTGAAGGGGAATGTTTTGGGGGAAAAAATGCTTATAAAAACGCAAATGCATGTACAGTATCTGACAAAAGTAAGTACAGCCTTCGCATTTTTGTAAATATTTTATTATATATCTTTTCATGTGACAACACTGAAAAAATGACACTTTGCTACAATGTAAAGTATTGAATGTACAGCTTGTATAACAGTGTAAATTTGATGTCCCCTCAAAATAACAACACACAGCCATTAATGTCTAAACTGCTGGCAACAAAAGTGAGCACACCCCTAAGTGAAAATGCCCAAATTGGGCCCAATTAGCAATTTTCCCTCCCCAGTGTCATGTGACTCATTAGTGTTATAAGGTTTCAGGTGTGAATGGGGAGCAGGTGTGCTAAATTTGGTGTTCTCACTCTTTATACTGATCACTGCAAGTTCAACATAGCACCTCATGGCAAAGAACTCTCAGAGGATCTGAAAAAAAGAAATGCTCTACATTAAGATGGCCTAGGCTATAAGAAGATTGCCAAGACCCTGAAACTGAGCTGCAGCGTGGTGGCAAAGACCATACAGCAGTTTAACAGGTCAGCCTGTCAGTGCTCAGACCATATGTCGCACACTGCATCTAATTGGTCTACGTGGCTGTCGACCCAGAAGGAAGCCTCTTCTAAAGATGATGCACAAGAATGCCAACAGTTTGCTGAAGACAAGCAGACTAAGCACATGGATTACTGGAACCATGTCCTGTGGTCTGAGGAGACCAAGATAAACTTATTTGGTTCAGATGGTGTCAAGCGTGTGTGGCGACAACCTGTTGAGGAGTACAAAGACAAGCATGTCTCGCCTACAGTCAAGCATGGTGGTGGGAGTGTCATGGTCTGGGGCTGCATGAGTGCTGCCAACACTGGGGTGCTATAGTTCATTGAGGGAACCATGAATTGCTCAATCCCCCGTGAAGGAAGGCAGAATCAGAACCGCAGAGAAAGAAAGGCAGTGACCAAGGAACGTCAGCGACCAGGCGCACCAGATCGGCTTACCCAGACCGACAGTACCAATCCGGAACCAATAGAGAGTGACCGGAATCCCTGCGGCCATGATCCTGCGCAAAAGCCACAGCCAAAAGCTGTGGAGGAAGAAAGGCCTAGATCAAACGATACTGGCCCCACAGGCCACCAGACCATGTGAAGTGCCCCCCAAAGTTCCCGTGACCTTGCCAGGAATATCGGTCCCTTTCTGTAAAGCAAACAGTGCCCAATTGGGGAAATATCCAATGAAATTCGGCCCGGTTAAGGACGCACCCGTGGTCCAACACTAGCCGACTGAGGCATCCGCCTGCCAGTATTCCACTCCCGGAAAAACATACGCTGGAGAGGGCCGGAAGGAGACATTCTGCCCACCGGAGAATACCGACCACCACCAGGGCTGCCAACTATATTAATAGTAAAAAGGTCAGGTCTGAGCATGTAGGCCCTTTACAAAATAATCTAGAGTGCGTGACTGGGGACAAAGAGAACGCAAACTTATTAAATACTTTCTTCAGCTCTGTGTATACAAAGGAGCATGGGGGAGCTCATGTCCACAATGGGGGTTGTATGGACACAGCCCCAAATGATCCACAATGGCTGAAAAGTGAAATGGTCCAGAAGTATTTAGACAGAATAAAGGTAGATAAAGCACCTGGACCAGATGGCATCCATCCACGGATCCTAAAGGAATGTAGCTCTGTCATTTCAAAACCATTGTATCTAATTTTTAGGGACTCCTTAATGACTGGAATAGTACGACTGTATTGGCGTAGTGCCAATGTGATGCCCATATTTAAAAAGGGATCAAAGTCTTTACAAAGTAACTAAATACCGGTTAGTTTAACTTCTATAGCTGGGAAGATACTGGAGAGTTTAATAAAAGACCACATAGATGAGTTCTTGCTGGAAAAAAATGTTTTAAGCAACAGACAGCATGGATTCATGAGAGACAGAAGTTGTCAAACAAACCCGATTTCTTTTTATGAGGAGGTAAGTAATACCTTGGACAAATGGGTGGCTGTGGACGTGGCATACTTGGATTTTGCAAAAGCGTTTGACACCGTTCCCCACACACGGCTAATGTGTAAGGTAAAGTCTACAGGCTTGGAAAGATCAGTTTGTAAATGGAAAGAAAATTGGCTAAAAGACCAAATTCAGAGAGTAGTGGTTAATGATTCTTATTCTGAATGGTCTAAGGTTATCAGTGGTGTACCCCAAGGTTCAGTGTTGGGACACTTACCTTTTAATATATTTATAAATTATATAGGGTCTGGGATTAAAAGTACAATTTCAGTGTTTGCAGATGACACCAAGCTATGCAGTGGAATAACGTCCTTACAGGATGTCTCCAACTTACAAGCAAACCTCAAAGTACTGTCTAATTGGGCAACTATGTGGCAAATGAGGTTTAATATTGATAAATGTAACGTTATGCATTTGGGGGCTAAGAATATGCATGCATCGTACATACTAGGGGGAGTACAACTGGGGGAATCCATAGTGGAGAGGGAACTGGGGGTTTTGGTAGATCATAAGCTTAATAATGGCATGCAATGCCAAGCTGCAGTTTCCAAAGCAAGCAAAATCCTCTCTTGTATTGAGAGGTATGGACTTCAGAGATAGAGACATTATTTTGCCCCTGTACAAAACATTAGTAAGACCTCATCTGGAATATGCAGTTCCGTTTTCGGTACCAGTTCTTAAAAAAGGTTATCGGGGAACAGGAGAAAGTGCAGAGAAGGGCAACCAAACTAATAAGAGGCATGGAGGAGCTCAGCTATGAGGAAAGATTAGAGGAATTTAATTTATTCTCTCTTGAGAAGAGGAGATTAAGGGGGGTATGATCAACATGTACAAATATATAAGTGGTCCATATAGTGAACTTGGTGTTGAGTTTTTTACTTTAGGGTCACCACAAAGGACAAGGGGGCACTCTTTACATATAGAGGAAAAAAGATTTTATCTACAAAAACAGAAAGGTTTCTTCACAGTAAGAGCTGTGAAAATGAATAGACTCCCTCCAGAGGTAGTTTTGCGCAACACGGTTGATGGCTTTAAAAAAGGCCTGGATTCTTTCCTTAATGTAAATAAAACTGAGTACTAACATATTTAGGTAAAGTTGATGCAGCGTGTATCCGATTGCCTCTCGGGGGAACAGGAAGGAATTTTTTTCCCCCGTTATAGCAAATTAGATCATGCTTTGCTGGGGTTTTTGCCTTCCTCTGGATCCATTGTGGGTGAAGGATTGTATGGTTATATATAATTTTCTATATTTTTTTTAACTAGATGGACTTGTGTCTTTTTGTAACTATGTAACACTCCATTTGTTCCGCCCTGGTGATTGACATAGGCTACCGCCGTTGCATTGTCCGACTGGATTCGCACCGGGAACCCCTGAAGTCAATCCGTCCATGATCCAGACAAAGTCTGATCACTCGAAGTTGCAGGATATTGATCGGTAGTCTGGAAGCCTCCCGCGTCCAGCGGCCCTGAGCAGACAGAGCTCAGTCCCAGGACACCTCGCCACCGGTGACTTGTCACATTACGCCAAGATCTCCCTTGAAGGGAGCTTGTATGGAATCGTGCAAAACAAAACGCCTCAAAAATGTAGATACCATCAGGCCCAACAACCGCATGCAGGTCCGCAGGGAGGCCCATCTGCCGAACAACAGTAGATGAAATGCGGCAAGCAACCCCTGGCGTTTGTCCAGATATAGAAACACCTTGACCAGAACTGGAGCCTGGGTCAGGCCCAGATAATCCAATGTTCTGGAAAGAGCCAGAGCAGACTTCAGGTATTATAAAAGCCAACTGGAATCTGTCAAGGTCTGTATATGAGCTACATCGCCCCTCGGGGGAGTAGAAGACTCTGCTCGCAGAAGATCGTCCAGGTAACCCAGGACCACAACCCCCCACTGACATAACCAGAGGAGTGACGACGAGACCAGGGGGCAACACCACGAGCTGCTAATGCTCTTCTCCGACAGCAAAATGGAGGGAGTGCTGGGGTCAGGCACATAGTGGAATGTGAAAAACAGGCATTCGCGATGTTGAATAAAAAAACAGAAAGTCTCCATGAGGAAGAGACACTGTCATCGCGCGGGTGGACTCCATTCTGAACTATTGTACCCATAAAAGCAGGTCAGAGCCTTGAGATCCAGAATTTAAAGGCACCATGCCCTCCATCTTTTGGACCGTGAACAGGATTTAATAAAACCCCCGAAAACCGCTCCGACAGGAACCAGGACAAGCACACCCTGAAGAACCAGGGCTTGTACAGCCCCACGAGGAGAACGGACAACCGTCCGGTGACAGATGCACAATGGGAGGGAAAAACCTCATTTGGGGAACAAGGCCGTAACACTATCTTGTAACGGGACAAGATCAAGACGTTACCCCACTCTGGACACTGGTGAGGGCGCACCTTCAAGCTGAAGGGGCCTTGTCTGCAGGTCAGAAAATCCTGCTCTCGACTTGCCAGACCAGGTCCGTCTGGAACCTCCCAAGGAGGGTATGAAAGGTTTCGAACCCCTGTCAGTGGATCCTGAAGAACGAAAAGACAGTGTGCCGTGAGAGGAGGACCATGTCTGCGATGAGGCTCCTTTCCTTCTCAGACTGTGGAAAAGATGTAACTTCCTCCCTCATGAGACACGTAATGTCGTCATCCAGGGTAGCCCCAAAGCGACAATGGCCTTTAAAAACCTAGTCCGCAGACCAACACTTAGGCCACAATACATGTCTAAGCACCACTGCGGAAACAGGGCTCCTTTACCGGAAACCTGATTGTCTCGTGCAACCAAGAGACAGGGGGATCCACTTCTTAAGGAGGGACCCCTAGAAGGGGTACCCCACAACAAGCTTCTTTGGAAGCTCAAAGGGGCGCTGTGGACACGCCCATTCTTTATGGGAAAATTTTGCCAAAGAGGAGGGAGAAGGGAACGCTTTCGCCGTGCCAGACAGCTCTGAGTGCCAAAGGGAACCGGCTCTCCACCACAGCCGCATCCCCCATGTTTATTGTTTCGCGCACAGATGTAATAAGGGCGACAACCAAAGCTTTCTTGTACGCCACTACAGTTGTGGAGGAATCATCCTAACTACCTGACTGGAAAGGGAGCGTGGCCACCGACCCCTAAGGTGGGCCACGACTGTGGTGACAGTGCCAGATCGCCCGAGGTCCCGCACAGGGGCCCCACCCAGGGGACACCAACCCCACTGGAGCCCCTCACAGGGTCACAGGCTGAGACCCCTCACAGGGGGTACCGACCAAGGCCCCGCACAGGGGAAGCAGGGCCCCACAAGTGAGACACCCACGGAGGGCCCACCTAAAAGGACCCCCCCCCCCCAAAGGGGGTCACCCTCAGATGCCCCATAGCCTCTGGTAGG
This sequence comes from Glandirana rugosa, assembly GCA_018402905.1. Lineage (NCBI taxonomy): Eukaryota > Metazoa > Chordata > Amphibia > Anura > Ranidae > Glandirana > Glandirana rugosa. Next base: position 260,793 of record BLSH010226118.1, read on the forward strand.
AGGCGATCGTGAGGCCTAGTAGGCCTCAAGATGCACCTAGTAGGCTGCAAAAGCCACAATCTAAACTTGTGGCCGCCCGCCGTGAGTGCGCAGCCGGACCAGATCAATCCGAGCCACGGAACGGAGGGCGGACAGCCCAAAACAGAAAGCGGCGACCTCTGCCACCCGCCCTGGGGCCCCCACCCAGCCCCCAGTCGGTAGGCCGCAAAGACGCGGCCTAAATTACTGGAGGGCCGCCGCAGGAGGCCCCATCGTGGCCGTCTGGTCACCCACCCCCTAGGCCCAACCAAGGCAGCAGGTGAGCCCAAGGGGTACCCCATCCCCAGTAACAACCATGAGGGGGGTGGGAGAGGGTGTCCTAAAGGCACCTAGGCCAGAAGCATAGGTTTCACCTGGGAGGGGAGGGGTGACACCGGAGGGACCTACCACCCCAGGGAGCACCCGCGCCCCACACCCTGTCCAGTGAAGGAGAGGTGGGGGTCCCCTACTCACTGATCCGGCGAAGCATGTGGGTAACGATTCGCCGGATCCCCCTCACCACTGAAGTGGGGGGGGGCTGTCGGGCATGAGGAACACTGCGATGCAGGCCTAGGTGCGGTTGTATGCGACCTCATGAGACATTTAACTCGCAGGGCCAGCCCCCCGTCCAGTGGGGCTATGTCACGGCTGACCTAGCACGTAGCTGTGGTCTGCAAGCGCTCGCTGGCCTACCACTGTAGGGGGCGGTATAACCCTATGGTAACGTCTAACAAAGCACTGTGTCTATCAATGAACAAAAGAGAAAATATTGACACTTTGGGCCTAATGTGGACATTTTCACTTAGGGGTGTACTCACTTTTGTTGCCAGCAGTTTAGACATTAATGGCTGGGATGCTCAATGGGGATCCCAGCATAGGAAGAAAAACTGTTCAGTCTCAGGGAGTGTGGGAGGACACGGGAACACACATTGAAACTGGAGGAAAAGCGGTTTAGTCTTAAAAACTGCGTAGGGGGTTCTTCACTGTCAGGACAATAAGGATGTGGAACTCTCTTCCACAACTCATAGTGGCTGCGGGGAGTATGGAAACTTTCAAAAGACTCTTGGATGTATATCTTAGGGAACACAACATACAAGGATATAGACACTGACACACGTACACCTACACAGGTTGAACTAGATGGACTATTGTCTTTTTTTTTTCTACCTTAAAGTGGTTGTCAACCCTTGACTACCACTTTAACCTACAGGTAAGCCTATAATAAGGCTTACCTGTAGGTACCCTGCATATTTCATAAACCTGCACGGTTTAGGAGATATACAGGCGGTCCCCTAGTTACAAACATCCGACTTACAAACGACTCCCCTAGGAAGGGAAATTCACTCCTGTAAGAGTTATTATGGGAAACTGGTGTCTCCACTGATCCTTTATTACCAATCCTTGTTTCCACAACAATTAAAAATTTCTAAAATGCAATTATCATTGGGACAGGAAATGAGGTGAAATCTTCTGAACAGAAACAGACAGCAAACATTCATTACAGGGGTGTTAACCCTTTCCTATGCTATCCAAAAAGCCTGAAAATATATATTTTTTGGCTGAAGCTACACTTAAAAAATGTACCTGTTCCCACATACAAATTCAATTTAAGAACAAACCTACAGACCCCATCTTGTTTGTAACCTGGGGACTGCCTGTACAGGTGTACTGTGATGTGCCCACATCATCGGGCACACGCGCAGTGAAGAAACAGCTTCCATTCGGTTTCTTCACTGAGATTGCGCAGTGATTGGCGGCCCCCACGTGCTTGCACGGGAGTGACGCCACGCGGCTCCGGCCATTCACAGAGCCGGAGATCGTGGCCCCGGAAGGAAGAGGGGCGGGAAGATGGACGCATCCTGGCGCGGGGACATTGCGGGCTTATAATGCAGGCAAGTGCCACATAATGGGCTAATATGTGATGCATACTAGCCCATTATGCTTTTACATTGCAGGGTAACAAAGAGGAAGTAAAACCCATCAGGGTTTACTTTCTCTTTAACTACTATATAACTATGTGTGTTGAGTTAGGGGGACAGCAAATTTACACTGTTATACAAGCTGTGCACTCACTACTTTACATTGCAGCAAAGGGTAATTTCTTCATGTGACAACACTGAAGAAATCATAAAATATTTACAAAAACGTGAGACACTGTAAACCCACGTGCAACATAAGCCATTATGGAGCGTTTTCTATGCTGCTTTTTTTCGGCTAGAGATTTTGCCCCTTTTTTAGGCGCCTAGGGTGCAGTGATTGACCACAAACTCTGAAATGGTGATTTCTCAATCACATGCACTTTTTTGACAAATTTAGAGATCCCAATATGAACATGTAACCTTAAATCACATCTTGAGTTAGCTTGCAACCTCACACCTCTCTCCTACCAATGGACATTTTTTGTGCTGTGCAGCAGCACTTCCCCCTTTTCTCACCTAAGTGACAGGTTCTCCCTACCCTGTGTGCCCGCAGATCTGTACCAGGGCTTGGTTCCTGAGAGAGGTTTCCCTCAGAAAAAAACTGGCAACAGGAAAATCTAAAACCTTCCCTGTCTTTTGCGCATGCATGGAAACCCCTGTGCTGAGGGGTACCAACAACCCAGTGGAAGAATGATCTGTATACTTAACTATTTTAAAGCCACTCTGGTGTAGTCATGTACTCCAGCTCCCGTGTCAGCCAGCAGCTGCTTCAGGGGAGCGGAGGAACAACCTGTTGGCCCATAGAAAGCCTATGGGTGACATCACCATTCAGGCATTCCAGCTGTTGTCAGAGCGCTCTCTCCTCTTCCCTGTAGCGCAGTGGTTCTCAACCCTGTCCTCCAGTACCCACAACAGGCCATGCTTGCAGGTTTTCCTTCATCTTGCAAAGGTGCTTTAAATCAGAGTCTATGGCTTGGTATTTTGGACAGCTAATTTATCTAAGAGAAATTCCCAAAACATGGCCTGTTGGGGGTACTTGAGGACATGGTCGAGAACCACAGCTGTAGCGGATGCTGGCTGACACGGGGGAGATCATGTGACCAGACCAGAGAAGCCTAAAGCCTAGTACATACAGGCCGAATGTTGGCCGTTATAATAGAAACCGACATTTAGCCTGATTCGAAGGCTCATGACCAAAAAAAAGTCTGCCGACCACCTTTTGATCAGCGCTCTCAGCCATTGGCTGATCGGAGTCTTCTGGCGGGGGACGGCCAGCAGGAGAGATTGATGTACTAACATCGGATTGTTAGTACAGCGGCTGCAACCTGAGCTGTCAGGTTTTTTTTTTTCGCTCAACCCAGATGGCGGTGTGTATGGGGCTTAAAGCGCAACTCCACGTTTGTAGCGAAAAAAAATCATTCCCCTCTGGGTGATCTATGTATATTGCAAGGGTTATAACATTCTTTGTTGCAGATTCCTAAATTTAGTTAATCTGAAGAAAACACTGTTTGTTCTTCTGTGATGAGTGGGCCAGTGGGAGAGGTTTCATAATTATCAAACAGCTGTGCAGCTGCAGGGTACGAATGAGGAAGTCTGCTGGGCCTGCATCCCTTTAGATGTGTTCCTATTGGGAGTATCACACCAAAATATACATTTTTGTTGCAGGGAATGCCTGAAGTCTGACTTGTGTCTTAGGCAGACTTCTGGGAAAATTGGTGAGCTAATGACACAAACAGGAAAAAAAGGGATTTTATTAAAACCGTAAAATCCTTTTCTCCAAGTTCACTGACAGATGCAGCTCATCATGACGTGTGGGGTTTATGCTTGTCCCACTAGGAGTTAACTAGGCAGGGAAAAGAAACAGCTGGCCCCTCCCATGGGGGCCGTCCTCTCTTCCTACATAAACCCCCTCATAGCATAGCTCTTCAGTTCATACACAAGCCGTACCAGAACAGAGCACAGAGGGGTGGGTGCTGCATCTGTCAGTGAACTCGGAGAAAGGATTTTACAGTAAGTTTTAATAAAATCCCTTTTTCTCCTATCGTTCACCGACAGACGCAGCTCATCATGACGTGTGGGGACGTCCCCAAGCTGTGTCAAAAAGAGGGGTGGGTAAACGCTAACAGTACCCAACTGAACCTCTAAGGAGGCGCCAGACGCGCCTACACTGCCGCCTGAAAAACTTTGCGGCCAAAAGCAGCATCCGAAGATGCAAACACATCAACTTTATAAAACTTAGTGAAAGTGAGAACCGAGGCCTAAGTGGCCGCCTTGCACACCTGTGACACCGAGGCCTGGTGTCTGAAAGCCCAGGAAGTGCTTACAGCCCGGGTAGAATGAGCCGTGACCGGAAAAGGGGGAACCTTGCCCCGAACAGAATACGCATGGGTCACGGTTTTTCTAATCCAACGAGAAATCGTAGCCGACGAGGCCGCCAACCCTTTGCGTGGGCCCTCTGGCAGTACAAACAAGGCATCAGCTTTTCGAAAAGAAGCTTTAGCAGCCAAGTACACCCGTAAGGCCCTCACCACGTCCAAAGCATGCAACTCAAACTCCTTTGGGTACGATGGGCGAGGGCACAATGAAGGAAGGACAACATCTTCATTAATGTGAAAGGAAGAAACCCCCTTCGGAAGGAAGGAGAGGGTCGCAAGACCGCCTTATCCTTATGCATGACTAAGTAGGGAGACTTGCACGACAGTGCTGCTAATTCCGACACCCGCCTAGCGGAAGTGATGGCAACTAAAAAGGCCACCTTCTGCGACAGCAGTTGTAAGGAAATCTCCCCGATATTCTCATAAGGTGGTTTCTGAAGAACAGAAAGCACCAAATTCAGATCCCACTGAGCCATCGGAGTCCTCACTAGAGGCGCCACGTGTCGCACACCTTGTACAAAAGGTACGAATCAACGAGTGCGAAGGTAAGGGTCTCTGGAAAAGAATCGCCAGAGTGATACCTGGCCCTTGAGAATACTCAAAGCCAGTTTTTTGTTCAGGGCCTGTTGCAAAAAAGTCAGGACCCTAGACACGACATAAGAGCGAGGGTTATGACCCTCCGCCTCGCACCAAGCTATGTAAGCCTTCCAGGTGCGGTGATAAATCTTGCGAGAAGTACACTTGCGAGCTTTTAACAAAGTAGGGATTACAGAGTCGGCGACTCCCCTGTCCCTTAGCACCTGGGGCTCAATAGCCAAGCCGTCAAAGCCAGCGAGGGGTAAAGAAGGGTGCAAGATGGGTCCCTGAGACAGAAGATCGTCTAGCAGCGGGAGCCGCCAAGGGGCGTCTGCCACCATTTGCACCACGTCGGCGTACCAAGTGCGCCGAGGCCAATCTGGAGCCACCAGTATAATTGGTATCCCCTCCGCCACTATCCTGCGTATTAAGTGCGGGAGCAGTCTTATCAGAGGGAAGGCGTACAGAAGACGATAACGGCCCCAGGGGGCCAGCAGAGCGTCCGTGGCCACTGCCAACAGATCCTTCGTTCTGGACACAAAGGTTCTCACCTTGTGATTGATCCAGGACACCATGAGATCCACGTCCGGCGTCCCCCATCTGCGGCAAATTTGACTGAACACCTCCGGGTGGAGAGACCACTCTCCCTGGTCCAGTGTCTGGCGACTGAGAAAGTCCGCCTGCCAGTTCTCCACACCTGGAATGTAAATGGCTGAGATCGCCGGAACGTGAAGTTCAGCCCAACGCAGTATCAGAGCTGCCTCCGCCGCAGCTGCTGGACTCCTTGTGCCGCCCTGATGGTTCACATACGCACTGCTGTGGCATTGTCCGATTGAATTTGAATCGGACGACCCTGCAATCTCACTGCCCAGTGAAAAAGGCACAATCTGATTGCTCTCAGCTCCAGAACGTTGGATGGGGAGGCGAGCTTCCTGTGCCGACCAGCGGCCCTGGGCAGATAGCTGCCCCAGGATCCCTCCCCAGCCCGAAAGACTGGCATCCGTGGTGATGATCACCCACTGAAGGAGTAGGAACGTCTTCCCCTGAGTTAAGGCCGAGTCCCGAAGCCACCAGGTCAGAGACGCCCTGGTCTGGGAGCTCAGACGGATCAGAAGGTCCAACGACCGAGGGGACCTGTCCCACCGAGCCAGAATCGCTCGCTGAAAGGAGACGAGTGTGACTCTGGGCGAATGGTATCGCCTCGAACGACGAGGCCATGAGCCCCAGCACCCGCATACAGAACTGTAATGAAGACTGACGGTGCGACAAAAGAGTGCTTACTGCCGACTGCAGACACAGCAACTTGGCCGGAGGAACACCTTTGCCTGCTCTGTGTCTAGAATTGGACCCAGATACGACGGGATGGAGACACCGACGACTTCTGCAGGTTCAGTAACCAGCCAAAGTCCTGCAGTGAAGTCATTGTGATTCCCACATTCTCCTCCAGAGCCGAGGCGGACTCCGCTCGCAGGAGCAGATCGTCCAGGTATGCCACTACCGCAATGCCTCTCTGTCGCAGCAGCGCCAACATCGGGGCTAGCAGTTTTGTGAAAACTCGAGGTGCTGAGGCCAGGCTGAAGGGGAGTGCCACAAATTGAAAATGGAGGTCTCCCACCGCAAAGCGCAGGAAGCGCTGATGTCGTGGATGAATGGGTACATGGAGGTACGCATCCCTGATGTCCAGGGACGCCAAAAATTCCCCCTGATGAAGGGCGGCCACGACCGAGCGGATAGATTCCATCCGGAATTTCCGCGCCCTGACATACCGGTTCAGGGCCTTCAGGTCCTGTACGGGCCGAACCCCCCCCCCCCCCTTTTTTGGGAACCACAAAAAGATTCAAGTAGAACCCTCGAAACCTCTCTTCTGGGGGCACTGGCACGATCACCCCCTGGTCTGAGAGCGCTTGTACAGCCCCAAAAAGGGCCTCCCGGGATTCCTGCGGGAGCCCTAAATTTGATGGGAAGAACCTGTCTGGGGCAGAGTGATGAACTCTATCCTGTACCCGGTGGACACCACTTCCCGGACCCAGCGGTCGGAAATGTGAGCCAGGCACCGGTCTGCGAACCCCAGAAGATGTCCCCCCACCCGAAACCCGGGTGGGGGCAACCCATCAGGCTGAGGAGGACTTGTCTTCCGCCTTTTCGGTTTTGCGCTGCCACTGCAGTCTTCCGGCCCCTGCAGCGACCTTACCGGGGCGGGTCCCTTTACCTGTTGCTCCCGGGGCACGAAAAAACTTCTGGCCCGAAGGAGGGGGCCCCTGTCTACGGCGAAACTCACGCCTGCGGGGCTCCGGAAGGAAGGTACTCTTACCTCCCGTGAAGTCCTTATAATCTCATCCAAACGTGGACCAAATAGACGTCCACCTTGAAAAGGGAGGTCAGCAAGACCTTTTTTGGAAGCATGGTCACCGGACCAAGAACGCAACCAAAGTATCCGTCTGAGTATGACGGCAAAAATTATCCTGGACAACATCTGCAGTAAATCAACGGCCGCATCACAAAGGTACTTGATCCCTTGGAGTAAAAACTCAGCCTTCTGCGGCGCATCCATCAGGCGACAGTCTTCCAGGTCCTTCAGGAGCTCTTCCATACACTCGGATAAATGTTGTGCCGCCATGGCGGACGCCAAGGCCGGTTGCACAGCGGAACCTGCCACCAGGAACAGTGACTTTAAAAGCGCCTCTGTTTTTCTATCAGTGGGATCCTTAAAAGAAGGAGTCCCTTCCAGAGGAATGGTCGTCGCCTTACTAAGGCGTGCTATCAGTGGGTCCACCACAGGCGATTCCCATTTTTTTAAAAAGCTTTCCTCAAAGGGATAGCGAGCAGCGAACCGTTTTGACAGCGAAGAAGAGTGCTGCGGACGCTGCCATTCACGATAAAGAAAATGATCAAAAAAGTCATTGTAGGGATAAGCCTTGGAGGCCCTAGAGGGCCTAGAGGACCCACACACATGCGCAGATTGCGCTTCCTCAGCAGTTTCAGCAGTGTAATCTGCCATTGCTTTCCCCCAGAAAAAACTCTTAGTGACACACAGGGAGACTAAGGAGAATGAGGCACCCCCACACTGCCGCACACAAACACCCCACAGTGCACCAGGGAACCCGGGAGGACTGCACCCACCGCCACCAGCACCCACAGGGAGCCCAGCTATACTTGCTGTTCCGCTGCCTGTTTCTGGATGGATCGTCAGAAGAGCTGTGCCGCCAGATCACCACCGTTCCACAGAGAAGGGAAATGCTGCAGACACGTGTATTTGCAGAGGCATGCAGTCAAAATGGCCGCCGTTAAACACTAGAGGCCAAAAAACACCTTCAGGGAACGTGCAGTACCACAAATGGCCGCTCTGAGCGCTAGAGGGAAAGCCCCATAGGCCCAAAATGTCTGCGGCTACGGCAAAATGGCGACGGTCCGCCGCAAAATGGCAGCCGATCACCGCATGTCGGCGAAAATCGATATGGACGCCCAGACGATCGGTGGGGGGTGAACAGGAGCTCCAGGCGTCCCACCAGCGGCTACCCAGCAAGAAAAATTTTTTTTTTGTTTTGCGGCCGTCGGTCCCCCTTTCCGCCCCTAAAAAGGGGGGAAGGCAGGAACTCTCACTCACCACTCCGACGAGCGTCGTGGGTAGCCACCCAGTCGCAGACCTTCCGCCCCCTCTTGGGTGGTATGCTGCACGCCAGAAAATTGCCCTTCCCGAATCGCATCCGGGAGTGGGCGCAAGGGGGGGGTGGTCACCCCAGGCCACCCGCACGGAACGGGCACGATGCAGCGGGTCCCCGTACGTCGGGACTGGCTCGCATCGGATGGCCAGGTCGGGGAAAGTACAGAGCCCATGGACTCTCTATGCCCCGACCGGCTTCTTGATAGCAGATCAAATGCTTGATAGAAGACAAATAAAAGTAAAAGAAAATTAAATAAAAAGAATGGTCACAAACAGGACCGCAATTCCCCTGAAGGGAAGCCAGGTCAACTCCTTGCAAACTAGGCATTGAAACTGAAGAGCTATGCTATGAGGGGGTTTATGTAGGAAGAGAGGACGGCCCCCATGGGAGGGGCCAGCTGTTTCTTTTCCCTGCCTAGTTAACTCCTAGTGGGACAAGCATAAACCCCACACGTCATGATGAGCTGCGTCTGTCAGTGAACGATAGGAGAAATGATGTTTCTGGGGAGTGGTCGGTACACATTCTGTGTACAGAACTCCAGGTAGCCATATTGCATGGCATTTCTAGAAAATTACAGTGGCTGTAGATTGAAAAGGAATTACATTCAACCACAATACAATTTGTGTTGCAATTGTATACGCTAGATTATTTTTTCTTTATTTTCTATTTTTTCCCCCACAAAAGTGGAGGTACCCTTTAAGAATAGGCAAGTATACAGTCTACTATAGGTGTTAGAAGGGGGGTGGGAGTTGTTTTCAGATTAGCTAGATTGATCTGGAATTCTCCTTTACAAAGCTGTTACCGCAGACCGGATTCCAGGGCCAAGAATGACAAGTACATGCAAATAGCAACGGCCACTCAGCTTGTACAAGGTATGGACAGGCTGGCAGCAGTTGTATGCACGTAGCGGCACACCAAGCAATTGTTAAGGACAGGTGTCCGAGGGGAGAGGGAGAGAGGGAGAGAGGGAGAGAGGGAGGAGAGAGAGAGAGAGAGAGAGAGAGAGAGAGAGAGAGAGAGAGAGAGAGAGAGAGAGAGAGGGAGGGAGAGAGAGAGAGAGAGGAG